>MKYO02027955.1:818581-897352 GCA_002013955.2 Citrus medica | reverse complement strand
ATCTCTCAGGGTATGCTTGTGTTAACTAACTTTTGATTTTAGTTGATATAATTATGGGTGTTAAGTTATGAGATCCTGCCAAAACTGTAATGTTCTGCGGCTGCCTGCTGGCTACCCACATCTTTATTTTCTGTAATTCTTAATGATTGATTTCTCTTCAAATTTCATCGTAAATCAATACATTAATTTTTCTTTAAATATTTTCTTCTGTTTATTGAAGCCGTAAAATGATTTTCATTTGTCATTGGTCCTGATCTTGATTGGAATATAGGATTGGTTATTTTGACGACTTGTTAATAGGTGTATTCTCAATTAGATGAAGAACATCATTTACAGTTGGTTGGTATTACGCAGATGCTGAGAAGAGATGAGGCATTGCTTCCTATGAAGCCTATGCATCCTCGAGCCATTGTGTTGTGTACTACAGAGGAATCCGCTGATCAGGTGCCTTGCACTCTTCTCTATTCTTTTACTTTCTAGAGAATCTATATTTTATATAGACCAGGGTGTGCTCACTTCTGAAAATCATCTTTCGATGGACTTTGCAAGGGTTTCCACATGGCAAAGTTTATCAGTCATTGTGCACGATTGGACTCTTCAATGGAGAATGGCGGTGACAGCTCAAAAGCCCTGGAAGATGTGTCAAATGCCCCTATTGGCATGCTGATTGCGACCCCAAGTGAAGTTCTTCAGCACATCGAGGACGGAAATGTTTCTTGTGATGACATCCGATATGTGGTGAGTAAGCTGTCATGCTAATTTGTTTCTCCAATGATACAGAAGGTCCTTTTCTGTTCTTTCCATGCTCTGCCATTTTTTCACGGATACCTTGCATCAATGTATAGTTTTTCTTTAATTTTGAGAATTGCAAATGTTGTATGTTCTTATGGAAAACTCCCTTTATCTTTATTGTTGACAATTATCTATTGATAGGTTTTGGATGAGGCAGACACCTTGTTTGATCGTGGGTTTGGTCGTGAACTTAGCAAAATTTTGAACCCATTAAAAGATAGTGCATTGAAGTCTAATGGCCAAGGATTTCAAACCATTTTGGTTACAGCCGCAATTGCCGAGGTAAAAACATGCATTAACTCTCTGGAGAGTTTTGATATGTTGACTCATGCCACAAAAAACAAGTCAAAAGTAAGACATTAGCCCCACATGGCCCACATGCATGTTACTCATTCTTGCATTATTTTTGTTGGATGTAAGTTACAAGGAATGTAACTTAAGAGATTGCCTTGTAATTTTTCTATTCCTCACAAAATTCTGAACTAATATTATCAAGTCAAACTGCATGTTTATTGTTACTTTTTGACAATTCCAGATGCTGGGTGAACAGCTATCTTCCCTTATGGAGTGTCTTGAGCGTGATAATGCTGGAAAAGTGACTGCAATGTTGCTCGAGATGGACCAAGCAGAGGTATTCGATCTCACTGAATCTCAAGATGCCCTGAAGAAAAAAGTAGTCGAGGCTATGGATTCCCTTCATTTATCAGCACCAGGATCTTGAGATTGCAGTTCAGCTTGGTTCATTCCTCTATTTGTTAGATAGGTTCAGATGTTTCATCTGGCCGGGGAGTAACTAGCAGCTTGATCACGACGACAGTTTTGGGTTTCTGACTTGGGTGTGGAGGGATGAAGGGTTGCAAAACAAATGCGATAATGTACATAAAACTTTTAATATGAAATGTTAGAACTTGTGGCAAGTTTTGCATAGTCTGTGTCTGTGTTTGACTACTTCCAAAAATAAAAAATAAAAAAAGTGTTGACCGCTTGACATGTATCGATTACAGGGACTCGGCTGATGAAACCAAACCAACCCGCCGTTGAATGAAATTTTAGAAAATGAACAATTTACATTGACATCCTTCTTGTTTTGGTAAAATGAGAATAAACTATAAGTTTCATTGATTGATCAATTAAATCTCCTCCTGATGGATTATCGAGAGAGGTACTGCCATTATGCTATTCCAGATTTCCAGCCCAACTAGTCTTGGTCCGTTAAGCAAACAACATGCCCAAATAAATTTATAAATAAATAAAACAGATAAAACCAACACAGATAATTCAATAATTCATGAACTAAAAAAGAACCAAAAACCTCAACAGGACTAAAACCCCGGATCACACAACTCAAAAAATAAGGCCACGCTGCTGTCTGCAGAAATGCAAAATGCCATGGCGTTAGCAACAACAAAAACAATCCTCTCATTCTCTTTGCTATCATCAGCCAAACGCTACCGCCCATTTCTCAAATTCCCTAAACATCCCAGTTTTAGGGTTTTCCCGGGGTTTAGATCCTTGTGCAGTACTTCAGCACGCACCGCAACCATTGAGCCACCAGAAAGTCCAGAACAAGTGAGGCACTCGATTCTTCTTGATAGGCTGAGGGCTAGGCATCTTAAGGGCCCGAGCAAAACAACCCCGCAATCCAAAACGCAAGAATCACTGACTTCTATTGCAAGGGAAGGTAAAGGTGAGGACTTTGATGAGAAGAAGAAGAAGAAGAAGGTTGTGAGTGTGGGAAGTTTTGAAGAGTTGGGATTGAGTGAGGAGATTATGGGGGCCGTGAGAGAAATGGGTATTGAAGTTCCTACTGAGATTCAGTGTATTGGGATTCCTGCTGTTTTGGATGGCAAAAGTGTTGTTTTGGGTTCTCATACTGGATCTGGCAAGACCTTAGCTTATATGTTGCCTCTTGTTCAGGTAAATTTTTGTTTCTGTCTTATGGTTTGTTTGTTTGGGTTTGTGAATTTTGGCTCAAGTTTTGACTTTTGGTCTGCTACAAAACATTCATTTTTATTCATTTGCGTGTTATTTGAGCAACTTTGGTTTTTTATCACATTTTACTGTCATTTGAGCAATTTTGGGTTTTGATTACATTTTGCTTTGTGGGTCGTCTAAAAGGGATTCCATTTGGTTCATTTGTGTGTTATTTGGGACAAATTTGATTTTGCCATTGTTTCTTTTCAGGTTAGATTGACGTATGAGTCCAAGATGATGTTTTTTTGAGTTTTGAGTCTATTGTTAGCTTTCTAAACAAATACACTGTATTGTAAATTTTATTATTTTTTTCTTTTTTTTTTTGCTTGATTCATATAACTTTTGACTTTTTTTTGAGTGTCTGTAACATGCTGTACTGCTTGCTTTCTGTGTGTCTTTTCAGAAACCCCATCCTTTTGATTGGGGATATGTAAATTCATCAAAATGTATCTTATTTGTTGAGTTGGATTTTCAAGATTGCTGATATCTGGAATATGATTACATACTGCCTGTGCCAGAATCAGAAGTTTCACAGTAGAATTGAAGACACTCTTGTTTAATTTTTGAATTTGCAGTTGCTGAGACATGATGAAGCAATGCTAGGTATGCTAATGAAGCCCAGGCGTCCACGTGCTGTTGTGTTATGCCCCACTAGGGAGTTGTCTGAGCAGGTTTTTATATAGTTATTTAAAATTGGAGCCAACTCAATCACAGGTAGTGAAATTGATGCAATTAAAAATGTTAAAATGGTTTTTGCAGGTTTTTCGTGTAGCAAAATCCATTAGCCATCATGCAAGATTCAGATCTACCATGGTCAGTGGTGGTGGCCGGTTGAGACCCCAGGAAGATTCATTAAATAACCCTATTGACATGGTAGTTGGGACCCCTGGTAGAATTCTTCAACATATTGAGGATGGAAACATGGTTTATGGTGACATCAAATACTTGGTGAGTACTTCTGGTGTCCTGCCTTGAGAGTTAAGTCTTTTTCAAGGACCATGTGAGTTATTGTGCTATTATAAGTACTATTGCCTTGGCTTGGCTGCAGTTCATCGTTTTAATAATTTTTTTAGTAGGTGTTGGATGAAGCAGACACCATGTTTGATCGTGGATTTGGTCCTGACATACGTAAATTCCTTGCTCCATTAAAGAATCGGGCATCAAAACCCAATGGCCAGGGATTCCAGACTGTATTGGTTAGTGCAACAATGACAAAGGTATCTGTCTCTTGCCCTCGTATCTTACTGAACTGCTGCCTGTGTTTTATGGGGTTATGCACAAAACTTGCCAAAACATGGTAGTTTCCAGAAATCTCAATGTCAATGGTCATGAATGGGCTTTTTTGTTTGTTGATAAAGGTTTAGTTTAAACTACTTGTATAACTGGCATTCTTGAGTTTCTTTAGGCGGTGCAGAAGCTGGTGGATGAGGAATGTCAAGGAATAGCACATTTACGAACATCGACACTGCATAAAAAGATTGCTTCTGCTCGACATGATTTCATCAAACTTTCAGGGTCTGAAAACAAGCTGGAAGCATTGCTACAGGTCTGCCTTTGTGGTTTGTTTGTATTTTAATTTTAGTCATGGCTATTTGTTTGAACTAGAGAATATTGGTAGTTGTAACATCAGAATTTTGTGAGAGCAGGTTCTTGAGCCAAGCTTGTCAAAGGGAAACAAGGTGATGGTTTTTTGTAACACGTTAAATTCTAGTCGTGCTGTTGATCACTTCCTGAATGAGAATCAGATTTCTACTGTTAATTACCATGGTGAGGTGCCAGCACAAGAGAGGTGAGATGATACAATATATAATCTCCTTTTATAATGTCTGTACAAGAGCCAACTGTTTTTCTTTTAAATCCAGGGTTGAAAATCTTAACAAATTTAAGAATGAAGATGGAGATTGTCCCACATTGGTCTGCACAGACTTGGCTGCGAGAGGACTCGACTTGGATGTAGATCATGTTATCATGTTTGATTTCCCCTTGAACTCTGTAAGTATATCTGTTGTCAATTTGTTGATTGTCCAATATTTTTGCCCCTTCCCCACTGCTATTTCTGCTTCTTTTAATCTTTGGAGTTTAAATCCTACTTTTTTTTGCCCTTTTAGATTGATTACTTGCATCGTACGGGGAGAACTGCTCGCATGGGTGCAAAAGGTACAGCAATTCTTGTCAATTTAGATTCTTTTCTTATGACAACTGAAAGTTTCAGTATTTGGAATGAGACATGAAGGATAGTGCTCGGCTCTGGCTGGCCAAATTCCTTCTAACAATGTATTGCATGTAAATCCATCTGAATGTGTCTGTCCCTCCTTTGTGAATCAGTGGTGTCCCAATGGAACTATTTGGGTTTACATTGTCTATCCTGCCCAGTATTTGCATGATAAGCCCATTTTTTGCCTGTGATTAGCTGCACGGTGACTTTTCTCTAGTCTAGTAATTTTGAAATTCTGTGCATTTCTTCTGACATCTGGAACTGTGGAGCTAAATTCCTCAGTTATATTACATTATCCTGTTATCTTCTCAGGGAAAGTGACTAGTCTGGTGGCTAAAAAGGACGTGTTGTTAGCTGATCGTATTGAGGAGGCACTAAGGAAGAATGAGAGCTTGGATGCTCTCACTAAAGATAATGTCCGAAGAGACGTTGCCAGGACTAGAATAACTGAGCAGAAGGGGAAGACTGCTGCTAAATTGATGAAAGTGTCGCGCCAGAAAAACAAGACTAAAGCTGCATTGGAGAAATCATCCCAGACCTCAGGAAGAAAATCTTCGGTAACAAAATCTGGAAAAGCATCCACTCCACCAAAATCTTCCAAGGCAGCAGTTAAGATATCAAAGCCAGTGAAGACCTTCACTGGAAGCAGAAAATCCTCACCTGCAAGCAGCTCCAGAAAAGCATCTTCGGGTGGGAAGATGGGTGCTGGGAAGTCTGGAGCTTCAAAACTGAGTGTTGTTGGGTTTAGGGGAAGGGCTTCATATTCTGACAAGAAAGCATCGTTGAGGCCCAGTTGATTGTAATATTTCGAATCAAGTATACATTGTCCATTTTTCCTCCTTTTAATTTTAAAATTTTGCATATGAAAATCTTTTTGTTGTTTCTATATAGTTTTCTGTATTTTACCATCATCATGGAAATAGTAGTCTCAAGTTTCTGTTGACAAATTGTGCAATCTGTGTGTAGCCAAATGCATAAAATTTGAATATATGGAGAGAGGATCATTCTTGATTTACAAGCACTGATTTTACATTCATTTCAACAAAGAAAATAAAAGTCGAACGGAGTTAAGACTCGTGTGGTTCAGTACTTGCTGTGAGAACCTTAACTCTGCTTGGTCAAGTGTTTCTGGTAAGGTACTTTGAACACCAGAGCAGAATCTGTAATTTTAGTTGACAATTTATTCTCTCTTCTTATTTCCAAGTGAGTAAAGGGAGCTGAGGCTTGGCAGGAGTAACCACATTTCCCTCTGAGTCGTATATTATGACACCAGAAAAATCTGGCAACTGACACTTTCCGCCCATGATTATGTTCTTCTGCCAAATCGGAACTCCCTGTTGTTCACCACTAAACCCACTTTGATCATCATCCCGGAGTTGATATTCCTGGAATTCAGTAGGACTTTGCAGCATAACTTCATTGTTAAGCTCTATAACAGGTTCATCCTCTAGCTCCAGGAACTCATAGCAAGCTCTCCAACGACGTGACTTTTGCGAATGAGAAGCGCATGCGAATAATGCAAAGACGCACAGGAGAAGCGACACGGCAGCTAGGGCTGTCTGAGACGTGCCGGGTGGTGGCTGCGAGAAGTGAAGCGGGCGAGCCATGGAGAACTCTGATCTCGGTGATGCTCGGTTGGTTTGTGTGAGAGTGAGACATTGAGAGGTGGACTACGGAGATCATATAACGCTTGACAAATGGGTTTGTTGAGTTTGATAGATTTGTTAGTGCAAATACAAATTTAGTTCGAAATTTTTTTACTTGGGCCATTTCTCTTTGATGATTTGGTTCAACTCTGGTTCTGGGACAGTTGCACCTATTCCAAAACTAGTTTCGTTCCCTAGGAAGCAAACAAAAGAACAGTTGAAAGAAATTTTAACTTTGTTTTTTTTTTTTTGGTTTATAATAATTTTAACTTTGATTATTATGAATAAATAGCCAAATTTTGTTACCCCCTCGCAGATTGGTCTAACTTTAGTCGAATCCTCTCCTGATGTGAAAAAGTAAAATATAAAATTGCAACATTTTCCATTATGCATTTAACTTGGATCATATACCCACAAGTTTTACATACAGATTTAACTTTTAAACAATAGGCAGGTTAAAGCAAAGATAAACGTTGAAGCTGATGGAAGCTCTCAGTCACTTTGGAGTTCTCTTGATCTAATTATTTTATTCTGCATTTATAAAGAGTTGAGAACCGATTTAAAGCAGTTTAATATAGCAAATCGTAGCATAACATTTAAAAGAAAACTGGAGTTAGTGACATACTTTTAAACAATAGGCAGGTTTAAGCAAAGATAAACGTTGAAGCTGATGGAAGCTCTCTCAGTCACTTTGGAGATCTCTTGATCTAATTATTTTATTCTGCATTTATAAAGAGTTGAGAACCGATTTAAAGCAGTTCAATATAGCAAATCGTAGCATAACATTTAAAAGAAAACTGGAGTTAGTGACATCTTAACGTTCATTCAGCATTTACAAGGTCACGGGCAGTCGTATCGCTTTCCCTCTAGGACGAGTCTACAGGGAAGTGTTTGTTGAAAGACATGTCGTACGTTAATCATTTGTTAAACGAGGCTGTCGTAGACAAGTCATACATTTCAATTTTCAACTTCATGCCAAGGCAAGGCTTATGTTCCTTTCCTCTTTTGTCATCTCTGTTTATTATCCTTCCTCTGTTAAAAACCCTAACACCCAAAAATGAATAAAAGCTCCCAAATTTCACTCTTCAAATCACTTTTGAAGAACCCTTTTCAATCTTCACCAAAACCCACATCTCTATGTTCCCTCAATGTAATCACTCAACAACTTGCTTTCAACTCGGTCCTTATCCCTAACTCTAACTCAACTCAATTCGGCCCCGAGTCTGTCCCATTCTCAACGCTGCATTCATTTCCACACTCGAAGCCGTTACCCCACCTCGTAAAGTCTCATCAAAACCCAAGGAGATGCTACTCCAGTGAGTCGGGAGCTCAGCCAGGGAAGGGGTTTGACTACAACGGGGAAGTGGACATGATAAACCTCAAATTTGCAGAGGCGAGGGAGGAGATAGAGATGGCAACGGAATCAAAGGAGACTGTGTACTTTGATGAAGAAGCTGAGTGTGCTAGAGCTGCAGTGAAGGAAGTTTTGGACTTGTTTAATGGGCTGTTGTGTAAGCTAAGGGAGAGTGAAAAGGAAGCTTTACAGAGGTCCATGGGACTCAAGATTGAGCAGTTAAAGGCTGAGCTTAAGCAGTTGGATGACTGAGTGATGGTAAAAAATCGGATCTTCATTAGTTTTCTCATTCATTATAAAGCATTATTGGTACAATTTATTGTAGTGAATTGCAGATTATCTTGAATAATGAGCTATGAGAATTCGGAGCTTCTCGATGTCTTAGGACCTTGATATTAGTATATTACTTGGGCTGCTATTTGTAACTGCCTTGTTTTGAATAAATTTTTTAAATTGAAAATATGGAACCCAAAGTGTTTTGGTACTTTGTTTACCACCCAAATATACTCAACATATATGGTGATTTCATTCCACAACAGTTGTTGTTTTATTTTATTTTTTTGATAGTGATTTCATTCCACAACATTTGTTGTTTACTACCCAATTATACTCAACATATATGGTGATTTCATTAGTTTTCTCATTCATCATAAAGCATTATTGGTACAATTTATTGTAGTCCATTGCAGATGATCTTGAATAATGAGCTATGAGAATTCGGAGCTTCTTGATGTCTTAGGACCTTGATATTAGCATATTACTCGGGCTGCTATTTGTAACTGCCTTGCTTTGCATAAATTTTGAAAGTGAAAACACGGTACCCAAAGTGTTTTGGTACTTTGTTTACTACCCAATTATACTCAACATAGATGGTGATTTCATTCCACAACATTTTATTTTATTTGATAGTCATTTGTTAATTAAAAGTCAAGACAAACATTCCCTCAACTATATTTTTTCTTCTGGGTTTATATGTGTGATTAGATGAGAATAAACTACATATAGATGAGCTCAATTGTTGATGATTTTATGCTAAGCTAAGCGGCTACCTGCATGGTTTGATGTGTTAAGGCATTCACATCATGCATCTATTGATTGGATTCCGAGTGTTTAATATCAATTTAAATTTAGTGCCTTGTCAACAATTAGGTAGAATAATTTCTCTTTGCTGCAAAACAATTCTATCAATTCTATCATGGAATCCTTGGAATGAGTTCTTATTTGCACTTTAAACACAACTAAAAAATTTTACCCGTGTGTCCAACTCGGACAGAAGTCCTCGCACTCATGCCAGCCTGAACCGTAACATCGTATGCAAATCAGAATACTGTGTAAGCAGTCATATGTAACGTGTTGCCTCAGTTTTTCAGAAGTCTAAGGAACTTGGTCCTGTCCTCAAAGTAGTAAAATCGCCATGAAGTAATGTCATTTTATACTTTTCAGTGAGGTGGTTGGTAGAGCAGTTAAGTATGTTAGTAGCTTTGTTGTATATTAGAACCGGTCATATCTCATAAAATGACTCTGATTTGTGTAAAGGCCATTGTTCAAAACATAATTTGGTGAAACTTTTCTACAAATTTAACCTATTCTTGTCTTTCATACTACTGTGAGTTAATAATGATTCTCTTCCATATTTGTGAAAGGGATTGGAAAAAAATTGCTTGCAATATGCTTTTTCTGTGCTTTGTACTCTTAAAGTAGTGGAGTTAATCTAGCCCTGTATTTTAAACGATGCTAAAATCAATCCTAGACACATATCTGCAACTGCAACTCAGTATATGTTGTCTGAACTGTTTATCTAGGAAGATTTGGATGAACTCTGATTTATTAAAGACACCATGATATAAATGGTAACATCATGCTGCATATTCTTAGCTATCTGTTTGGCCAGAGAAGCAACCTGGAAAGGGGAACCAGAACATGCATTTCAAAATCTGAAAACATGTCATATGAATTATTGAAACCGAGTTTAAGATCTACAGACCCACACCTCTTAGTTTTGATTACTAGGGAGAACTTTGAACTTCAATATTTTATAGGCATTTCATATGAGTTGGAGCAAATTAGCTCTCCAATTTGCAGCTTCTTTTTGAAGATATAGGATTTTTGCCTCGTCTACTCTTTCAATCATATACACGTTCCTAGGTTATCTGACTAGCAATATGAGATTGTGTAGAAAATCACTAGAATCTTGGTAACATCAAGCCATGCATATTCTGCAATTAGCTTGCCAACTACTGGTGTGAATTAGGAACTTCTCTTTTTCTTTTTTTTTTTCTTTTAAATTTAAAATTGAATATTTCTCCAGCGTGCTATGTTTTCATGTGGAGAAAATGACGGACGGATGGGTGAAAAAGATGAAGGATGTTGTACAAAATAACCATATCTAGTGGGTGTTTTGAAAATATGGCAATTTTTTAAATCCATTAAAAGTTGTAAGTCAAAAAGATGCATAAACATGAAAAGAAATCAGCATTTAGACTTTTGCGGCCCCCCCCGGGCGCTCCCATCCCCCTCTTTGGTTCATTTTTGGCATCATCGAACTTCTGTTTCTACTTTTGATCATTTAGTTAATAATCATCAAGCTTTGAGAATGTATGCAATTTCTGCAACTTTAACAAAATGGTACTTTTTCAAAGAAAATAAAATAAATAACAAAGTTGCATTAGTCCTTGTTACATTCTTTTCCTTTTATATTGCCAAAATGGGAATAAGAGGGTGAATTTTTTTCGGTTGACAAAGGCAAGCAATGGTAGTTCGTGTGGTGATCACTGATCATGCCATGTCTCACTTTATTCCTTATTTCCTTTGGAACTATTCTGTAGGAAAATCCTATTTGAGGAGGCAACAAAACAACTGAACAAACTTAAATGTCTTCAACAAGGCTTCCGTTAATCTCTTTTGGTTTGTCCTTGCATGTTTCTCTGACTATCAAAACTACAAAAGGAGAATCCTAATCACAGTTCTTGACTTCTTTGATTTTCTTTCTACGTTGTCGTGCACTGTCAGTTTGAGACACTGCACCTGCACACTGGATTGGACTCTTCTCCCTTTTTCTTTTATAACTGAAAAAATAAAGAAATAGAAATGGAAGAGGGTATTGGTGCGGGTTAGTTCAACTGGTAAGATATCTTTTGGAGCACGGGGGTTTATGGTTCAAATTTCGTTGATATCAGGATTATAGAGGATTTTTACTGAATGGTAAAAAAATGTTTAGTATTCAAATGTCCGGAACGAATTTGATTTATAATGATATGCTACTTAAAAAAGAAGAGGATGTAGTATGTGTCAAAAAAATGGGCTATCTAGATGGTCAACACCCTCTTTAGTTGGAAAAGAAAACAAAAGAAGAATGGAGGATCAGGAGCCGTAATCTAGAAGCTGTAAATGTTTGAAGAAGAAATAAGAGGTTTGAAAAAGAAAATGAAGGCATGCAACTTTGACAAGAAATAAGAATGAAGAAATCAAAGTCGGTGATTAAAATAATAATAATTTAATAGCCATTTTTTGGCTATAAAAAGGAGCTCCCTACGTCGTTTTTGGTATCCAATTCCATTTTAGAGAGCAATTTAGGGAGTTGAGAGAGAATTCAAGAGCTTGCATTTATAAGCTCTTGTTACAGTGATTGAGAGAGTTTGGGTGTATTGGGGTTTTGGGTAGTGAGCTAAAATACTACAATACTTGTAACTCTTTTTCACTAGTAAAATATTTTCTTCTGTCTTCGCCCGTGGATGTAGGCTAAAAGCCGAACCACGTAATTTCTGGTGTCCTCTATTGTGCTTGTTCTTTATTTTCTTACAATTTCACTTTAGCTGCGTGTCTGCTTCACCCACCAATTTCCTAACAGTGGTATCAGAGCTATTGGTTGTATTTTTTGGAGTTGGGAACTGTTCACGTAAGGGGTACTATTCACGTATACGGTACTGTTCACGTATACGGTACTATTCACGTGAAACGGTGGGAGCGATCCAAGAATTTTGCGGTGCAAAGCAGGGAATAGTGGTGTGAGTAAAACAACTGTGTGGTTTTGTACATGTTTAGGAAAGTTTTGTCACAAAGGCGATAAGAGCTTAAAGAGTCTGGGTTTTAAGTGGGACCATTGTGACCCCTCCAGTCTTTCCTGGGAACCTTCCTGGTGTGCATTCTCACACATACCCATAACTATTCAAGGTGGTACACTAGCTTGTGTGCGGTATTTATCAACAAAATAGCGGCAAAGTATGAAATTGAGAAGTTTAACGGAAATAATTTTTCGTTGTGGAAAATGAAGATGAAAGCTGTATTGAGGAAAAATAATTGCTTGGCAGCAATTGGAGAAAGGCCCATGGAGATAACTGATGACAAGTGGAACGAGATAGATGGCAACGCCATTTCTGATCTACACTTGGCACTTGCAGACGGAGTATTATCCAGTGTGGCAGAGAAAAACACAGCGAAGGAAATTTGGGATACTCTCACAAAATTGTACGAGGCCAAGTCACTACACAACAAAATTTTCTTGAAGAGGAAACTTTATACTCTTCGAATGGCGGAATCTACAATGGTGACCGACCACATCAACACCTTGAAGACTCTATTTTCACAACTCACAACGTTGGGTCATAATATAGAGGAAAATGAACGTGCAGAGCTTCTACTTCAAAGTCTACCAGATTCGTATGATCAACTCATCATCAACCTGACGAACAACAATCCAGCGGACAGTCTAGTTTTCGACGATGTTGCAGCCTCCGTATTAAATGAGGAGAGCAGGCGGAAAAATAAGGAAAACAGACAAGCAAGTTCGCAGCAAGCGGAGGCGCTATCGGTGACGAGAGGGAGATCAACAGAACGTGGCCCCAGTGGGAGTCACAATAATGGTAGATCAAAATCCAGAAGTAAGAAGAATGTTAAATGCTACAACTGTGGCAAGAAAGGGCACGTCAAGAAAGAGTGTTGGAGTAACCAGAAGAGAAGAGAGGGCAAAGAACCTGAGTCATCAAATGCTCAGGGGTGTGTAGCAAGTACCTCGGATGATGGCGAAATTCTCTACAGTGAGGCAACAACTGTTTCAGAAGGCAGAAAACGACTTTCTGATGTCTGGCTTATAGACTCAGGAGCTACCTGGCACATGACCTCTAGGAGAGAATGGTTCCACACATATGAACCTATCTCAGGAGGATCTGTATATATGGGTAACGATCATGCCTTGGAGATCGCTGGTATTGGTACTATCAAAATAAAAATGTTTGATGGTACAATTCGCACAATTGGGGAGGTACGACATGTCAACGGCCTGAAGAAAAATCTATTGTCTTTGGGACAAATGGATAGTCATGGGTACAAAACTCATGTGGAAAATGGAATTATGAAGATCGTTAAAGGTGCGCTCGTATTAATGAAGGCAGAAAAGATTGGTGCTAATCTATTCATACTTAAAGGAGAAACACTACTGGAGGCTGATGCGTGTGTCGCGTCAAATGGAGAAGAGTCAACGATGATGTGGCACCTCAAACTTGGTCACATGTCAGAACAAGGTTTGAAGATTCTCTCTGAGCGAAAATTACTTCCGGAGCTCAAATCGGTAAGTTTACCATTTTGCGAGCATTGTGTTACAAGTAAGCAACATAGATTAAAATTCAATAGATCTATTGCTAGAAGTAAATGCATTCTAGACTTGATTCATTCTGATGTTTGGGAATCACTGGATATATCCATGGGAGGTGCAAAGTACATGGTGACTTTCATTGATGATTCTTCCAGAAGATGTTGGGTGTATCGAATTAAGAAAAAGTCAGATGTATTTCTAGTATTTAAATAATACAAAGCGCGGGTGGAACTTGAATATGGTAAAAAAATCAAGTGCTTGAGGACAGATAATGGTGGAGAGTATACAGACGGCGAGTTTCTTGCTTTCTGTAAGCAAGAAAGTATTCAGAGGCAGTTCACGGTGGCATACACTCCTCAACAAAATGGAGTGGCGGAGCGGATGAACAGAACTCTTACAGAAAGAATAAGAGCTATGATGAAGACTGCTGGTCTACCTAATTCATTCTGGGCAAAAGCAGCCAAAACTGCCTGTTATATAGTAAATCGGTCGCCATCTACAGCTATTGGGTTGAAGACAGCGATGGAGATGTGGACTGGAAAGCCAGCTGATTATTCCTACCTACATGCATTTGGATGTCCTGTGTACGTGATGTACAATGCCCAAGAAAGAACAAAGCTGGATCCAAAATCTAGAAGATGTATCTTCTTGGGGTATGCTGATGGAGTAAAGGGGTATCGTCTGTGGGACCCCACTGCCCACAAGATCGTCATCAGCAGAGATGTTATTTTTGTAGAAGATCAACTGCAAAGGAAAGATGGAGATGATAGCACTGTAAAAGAAAAGTCAGAGACTGTACCGGTATATGTGAAAAATAATCCAGAAGATTCAGATTCTTCTGAAGCAGCACCAGAGCACGAGGAACAAGAACCAGTCGAATCCGAGGCTCTAGAAGTTCGTCGATCAACTCGCGAGAGACGACTGCCAGCGTGGCACTCGGAGTATGTCACAGAGATCAATGTTGCATACTGTCTTCTAACAGAGGATGGAGAGCCTTCAACTTTCCATGAAGCTTTAAACAGTTCAGATGTTGCTTTGTGGATGACAGCAATGCAGGAAGAAATTGAAGCTCTACACAAGAACAAGACATGGGAACTTGTACCACTACCACGTGGAAGAAAAGCCATTGGAAACAAATGGGTCTACAAGATCAAACGTGATGGCAATGACCAAGTGGAGCGGTATCGTGCGAGATTGGTGGTGAAAGGATATGCTCAGAAAGAAGGTATTGACTTCAACGAGATATTTTCTCCGGTGGTTCGACTCACAACAGTCAGAGTAGTCTTGGCGATGTGTGCTACATTTGACTTACATCTAGAGCAGTTAGATGTGAAAACTGCATTTCTTCATGGAGAACTTGAAGAAGAAATATATATGCTCCAACCAGAAGGTTTTGCAGAAACAGGAAAGGAGAACTTGGTTTGCAGGTTGAACAAATCTCTATACGGTCTCAAACAGGCGCCGAGGTGTTGGTATAAGAGATTTGATTCCTTCATCATGAGCCTTGGATACAACAGACTCAGTTCAGACCATTGTGCATATTACAAGAGGTTTGAAGATAATGATTTCATCATTTTGCTGTTGTATGTGGATGACATGTTGGTAGCAGGCCCCAACAAAGATCGAGTCCAAGAATTGAAGGCACAGTTGGCTAGGGAGTTTGAAATGAAGGACTTGGGACCAGCAAACAAGATTCTAGGGATGCAAATTCACCGAGACAGAAATAACAGGAAGATTTGGCTTTCACAGAAAAATTACTTGAAGAAAATCTTGCGGCGCTTCAACATGCAAGATTGTAAGTCAATTTCTACCCCACTTCCTGTTAATTTCAAATTATCCTCAAGTATGTGTCCTAGCAATGAAGCAGAGAGGAAGGAGATGTCTCGAGTACCGTATGCATCAGCAGTGGGAAGTTTGATGTTCGCTATGATATGTACAAGACCAGACATTGCACAAGCAGTGGGAGCAGTCAGTCGATACATGGCGAATCCTGGTGGAGAGCATTGGATAGCTGTGAAGAGGATTCTGAGATACATCAGAGGAACCTCAGATGTTGCATTATGTTATGGAGGATCAGAGTTTACTGTCAGGGGCTATGTGGATTCAGATTTTGCAGGAGATCTTGATAAAAGAAAATCCACTACTGGTTATGTGTTTACACTTGCGGGAGCAGCTGTAAGCTGGGTTTCGAAACTGCAGACCGTTGTGGCATTATCTACAACAGAAGCAGAATACATGGCAGCTACACAAGCTTGCAAGGAAGCTATTTGGATACAAAGATTATTGGAGGAGCTCGGGCACAAACAACAGAAAATTTCTGTATTTTGTGACAGTCAGAGTGCCTTGCACATTGCAAGGAATCCAGCTTTTCATTCTAGTACAAAGCACATAGGAGTCCAGTATCACTTCGTTCGTGAAGTAGTGGAAGATGGAAGTGTGGATTTACAGAAAATTCATACCAAAGAGAACCTAGCAGATGTTTTGACCAAGCCGATAAATACTAATAAGTTTGTCTGGAGTAGATCCTCTTGTGGCCTAGCAGCAACGTAGGCAACATGACTATGGCGAAGCAGAAAGGATGATGTGGAGATTGATTGGTCCTTAATCTAATCTCCAAGTGAGAGAAATGTCAAAAAAATGGGCTATCTAGATGGTCAACACCCTCTTTAGTTGGAAAAGAAAACAAAAGAAGAATGGAGGATGAGGAGCCGTAATCTAGAAGCTGTAAATGTTTGAAGAAGAAATAAGAGGTTTGAAAAAGAAAATGAAGGCATGCAACTTTGACAAGAAATAAGAATGAAGAATTCAAAGTCGGTGATTAAAATAATAATAATTTAATAGCCATTTTTTGGCTATAAAAAGGAGCTCCCTACATCGTTTTTGGTATCTAATTCCATTCAGAGAGCAATTTAAGGAATTGAGAGAGAGTTCAAGAGCTTGCATTTATAAGCTCTTGTTACAGTGATTGAGAGAGTTTGGGTGTATTGGGGTTTTGGGTAGTGAGCTAAAATACTACAATACTTGTAACTCATTTTCACTAGTAAAATATTTTTTTCTGTCTTCGCCCGTGAATATAGGCTAAAAGCTGAACCACGTAATTTTTGGTGTCCTCTGTTGTGCTTGTTCTTTATTTTCTTACAATTTCACTTTAGCTGCATGTCTGCTTCACCCACCAATTTCCTAACATTATGTTGAGATAATGAATTGTTGAATTATCTTAATAGGTCTTCTTTCTGAACATAACTTTTGCAGGAGAACTTTAGTTGTGCTTGTTCTTTATTTTCTTACAATTTCACTTTAGCTGTATGTCTGCTTCACCCACTAATTTCCTAACATTATGTTGAGATAATGAATTGTTGATCATTATCTTAATAGGTCTTCTTTCTGAACATAACTTTTGCAGGAGAACTTTAAAGGGGTTGCGGACCAATTGGACCAAAGTTAAGAAGGATTTTGAGAAGTCGGGGAGACAAATCTATTATCTATTTAGGCATGTGGGAGAGTGGGGGGCGGAATGGCCTGTTTCTTGCCTGTCTGCTTTTACCATGCAGCTTTGGCCCCACTTGAATGTATGTTCTATCCGTGGGATTTTGTTGCTACTTCATCTTTTACTTTTACAATATTAGCTGAACTCCAGGCCAAAAGTAACCCCTTGCTTGGCCAAACTTTTGAGTATCTTGCTTGCATGCATGCATTTGCTTAAAGAGTGAAATAGATGTGGATCTGATGCAACCAAGCGGGAACTAAGGGATTGAAAATGGGATCCTGACTCTGATGCCGTGTTACCCAGAAGGTTGAAGTTATTCAACCATCACTTAAATCGTATTCAACTCAAAAAGTCGGGCATAAATTGTGGGAAATTTTGGAAGTGTTGTTACAAGAAAAGAAATTAAAGTTCAGTGGCATAATTCTGAATTTATAATCTACAAAACGCCGTTAAGGCAAATATCGAGCAAATGAGAAAGACCACCAAGAAATGCTGGCGAAGTTGCACAAGGGAAAATGTAAATAAGCAAAACAAGGCAAAAAACACAAAATAAAACATGAAGCAAGTCGAGTACATTGATGATTCTAGTTAAAACTGTACAAGAAAACCCAAGACACCACCTTGAATTTCCCACAGTAACAACACTTCCTTTTCTTATCTTGGGATGAGAAAGAAACTCGATAACTAACGTCCTTAAAAAGAACTACAAAATGAAAAATAAAGAAATCAACTTTTATTTGCGGACTGTTTTATTAGAGGTTGTGAAGTCTTGCCCAATTCTTCAGGTGCACTCTTCACTTCCATTAACAATGCAACAACTTCCTTCATTGTTGGTCTTTCTGCCGGCGAAGAGTTCACACAAAACATTGCAATGCCTAGTGTTTGAAGCATTTCTTGCACCATTTGATCTGGTAAGCCTTGGAGCTTAGTGTCCAGTATCGACACAGCTGGTTCGAAGCTTCCCATTTTCTTTTTCACCCACTCAACTATATGTAGTCCGTCGCCTATCTGGGGCTGAACGGCACTACGCCCACTTAGTATCTCAAGCAAAACCACACCATAACTATATACATCACTCTTCTCAGTTATGTTCATGGTGTATCCATACTCTGCATTGAGCACAGAATTATATTAGATGTCGATATTACGATTTATAAAAAAGATTAATAGAAATGAGTAACCATCATTTCTAAGAGATGACTCCTTGAAGCCACAATCATCAAAATGAACATTATGAATTCTTGAAACATCACAGGTATTTGTAGGGATGCAACTATAATTTCATTAAAACAACTAACTGAAAAGCTATCCAAATTTGAAGAGAAAGAACAATGATTTGCAATTTATACTTGCCTGGGGCGATATAACCATAAGAACCGGCTACTCTAGACATTGCATGGTGGTAATTTGTAGAGTTCATCAACTTTGCCAATCCGAAATCTGCCAAATAAGCCTCATACTTGGAATCGAGAAGTATGTTATTGCACTTAACATCTCTGTGAAGTATAGCTGGAACACAATCATGGTGGAGATAAGCCAGTCCCTGTGCTGATCCAACTGCAATCTTGTACCTAGTTTCCCAGTCCAAGTTCCTATTCCCTTGCAACAGCTGTTGTAGATTGCCATTCGAGATGTAGTTGTAAAGTAGAAGCTTAACACTTTTATTGGAACAATAACCTAGGAGCTTGACAATGTTTCTATGCCGAATATGTCTGAGAATTTGAATTTCGGCTGCAAATGAGTCCACTGGTTCTTCATCTCTTTTTGTTTTCCAAAGCTTTTTCACAGCAATCAACTCACCATTAGGCATCTCAGCCTTGTAGACGACTCCCGAACAGCCTTTGCCAATCACATTTTCGTCTTTTAGGCATTCCAGGATGTTGTCAATGGTGAAGTTGAGCTTTTGAAAGGGAATGAAAGTCCATGGATAAGAGAAATCTTCAGCTCCCGGTGGTAGAGTTGACATTCCTGAAGCTTTCTCCACCTTGTACCTATGATTTCGTGTAACTAAAATCCATGAAGCAAGAAGGGCTATGGTCACTGAAGCCAAAATAACAGCAATCAAAGCTATAGTTTTGGCAGATTTCAAACCATTTTTCCGAATGAGACTTGAGTAACAAGTAGACCCGTCAGTGGATTGACAAAGATGAGGGTTCTGTAGATATGAATTCGATGATAGAGTTCTAAAGAATGTTGTTACAGGAATAGGACCTGAAAAATTATTGAAGGAGATATTCAGGGATGTGAGACTTGTAAGGGAACCGAGGACTTTGATTCTTCCATATAGCATATTATGCGAAATATCAAGTGACTGCAACTGTTTCAAGCTAGACATTGTCTCTGGAAGCTCTCCTGTAAATGCATTTGAGCTCAAGTCCAAACTGATTGTCAAGCTTGTTACATCACCAATCTCTGGTGGAATTTCACCAGATAGGCTATTGTAGCTCAAATCAAGCAGAGTCAGTTTCTGCAAATTTTTAATGGATTTTGGAATTGACCCTGTCAATAGATTGTTATTGAGAATAAGCTTGTTCAAGTAACTGAAGTTTCCAAAACTCCTAGGAATTACACCTGTCAAGCTGTTTCTGCTGAGATCAAGCTGCTCTAAATTCACAAGCTCCCCTAACTGAGACGGAATTTCCCCAGTAATGTAGTTATTGTGAACATCCAGTAGCTCAAGAACTGTAATATTACCAAACTCTGAAGGAAGACCACCAGAGAAATGGTTCATGTACAAGTCAAGAAAGATCAAGTTCTGCAATTGGCCTATCTCCTTCGGAATCTGCCCTGAAAGCTGGTTTTCTCCAAGCCTCAATCTCACTAATGACTGACAATTCATAACACTTCGTGGCAAAACTCCTGATAATGAGTTTCCTAAAAGTAGAAGCTTGCTCAGCTTCTTCAAACTGAAAATCTCCTCTGGAATGGACCCTGCAAGCTTGTTCCTCGAAAGATCAAGTGCGTACAGTTCTGTGCAATTGCTAAAAGAGGCTGGTATTGTTCCAGACACTAAATTGCCCCACAAGAAAAAACTCTGCAAGTATTTCAAGTTACCAATCTGCCATGGAATCGAACCCGAAAATTGATTCTTGTCAAGCTGAAGAGCAGTTAAGCTTGAACAATTACTCAACTGCCATGGAATCAAACCGGTAAGCATATTATCAGACAAATGAAGCTGCTCAAGAAGCACAAGCTTCCCCAAGTCTCCAGGTAATTCACCAGAAAGATCATTGGCAGAGGCATCAAGCACAACAAGTGCTGAACAATTGGAAAGCTCAGCTGGAATTGGTCCAGACAACGTATTGCCCCATAAAAGCAAACTAGTAAGCTTTTGCAACTTACCCAATTCAGATGGTATTGAACCAGTAAGCTTGTTCATATGCAGATACAAATTCCTCAACTCTGAACACAATCCAATTTCAGGTGGAATTGATCCGAAAACCTCAGTATCATAAAGAGCTAATGTCTGCAGATTGATTAAGTTACCAAATGTAGGTGGTATAACACCAGAAAGGCCGGTGGCTGCAGCTCCAAATGTGGTCAGATTTGTAAGCATCCCAAGTTGTGTAGGAATCTCACCAGTTAAGTAAGGATTCCCGCCAATTCTAAATTGTTGTAAAGATACTAAAGAACCCAGTTGAGATGGGATTGAGCCATTAAGCAGATTGTCTTGCAAACAAATGACTTGAAGTGAAGTAAGATTGGCAAGCTGAGGAGGAATGCTACCTGAAAGTCTATTGGTATTTAAAAAAAGGAACTGAAGCAAAGAGAGCTGGCCAAGCTCTTCAGGAATTGGTCCCGAGAGAGAGTTAGAGGAAAGGTCCAAGAGGCGCAAATGAGTTAGTTGGCCAAAAGAAGGAGGGATTATGCCTGAGATATTTGTTGAGGAGAGATTGAGGAGTTGCAAAGAAGATAAAGACGAAAGCTGAGGAGGCATAGCAGAAAGGTTGAGGAACGTGTCTGGGAGAGACAGGGAAATAACTCTGTTTTGAGGAGAACAAGTAATGCCCTGCCATGAACATGGAGTCAAGTTTGAAGGGTTCCATGAAGAAAGTATTGACGATGATGCTTTAGCAGAAGGGCCAGCGGCTGAGATGAGAGAAAGAAGTGCTTCTCCATCAGGAGAGAGTGAAGAAACAAAAGTGTTTGACATTGTTAACAAGAATAAGAATGAGAAAAACAAGAATGTTTTTTTCATTTGAGCCATGGGGTAAAGGTTATGGTTTCAAATGGTGAAATTTAAGATAAAAATGAAGGTTATTTGTGATGAAAATGCTGGTCTTGGTAATGGTGATGATGATGAAAGTGAAAGTCCACTGTAGGAGACAACATGCATGTGAGAAGAGATTAAATTTTCGGCTGGTGGTGGTGATTTTTAAAGAATGCTTAAACTTCACACTACAGAGTTGAACAACTGGAACCCCGTTTGCATGTGCAGAAAAAAAACTAAGGCAAAAACGTTCTCAAGGATGTCAGAGATCATCCATTAATGAAGGATTTTATTTATCAAAAAAGTTAAGTAGAAAGATCAAAACAAACCAGAAAATTTTACCTCTAGATAGCCAGCG
Source organism: Citrus medica (assembly GCA_002013955.2). Classification (NCBI taxonomy): domain Eukaryota; kingdom Viridiplantae; phylum Streptophyta; class Magnoliopsida; order Sapindales; family Rutaceae; genus Citrus; species Citrus medica. The sequence goes on along the minus strand of MKYO02027955.1, from coordinate 875,729 downwards.
CTGAACAACAGATAATGATGAAACTGGACAGCCTTTGTGGCCTAAATATGGCAGCTTATCGCACTTCATAAATGTTGTACATGATATGGAAGTGGTGATGGTGATGGTGGTGGTGGTGGCGGTGGCGGCGGCGGCCGGAGGTGACTGTGTGTTTGAGTTTTGAGAGCTAGTTCAGCTTTGTTTGTTTGTTTGTTTGTTTGTTACTAAGAAGACTTGGAGGGTGGTGAGAGAGTGTAGTTGCCCATTGCTTTGTGTTTAAATACTTCGAATATTTTTAAAGATTTTTGGTTGAGTGATTAGGGCGCCACATTGTTTCTTTTATTTATTTATTTATTTTTTAAATGGCCCATGTTGCCCTTATTACTTATCATCCAGTGAAGAAGCAATGAAGCTGCTTGACTCATTTCCGCAAAGGGCAGTGTTGACTGTTTGCATGTGTTGCTTACTGTTTATACCACCAATCCTCACCATCATTCATCAGCCTCCTGACACGTGTCATGATCAGAATGGACTGCAACCAAAGAGTGGGTCTCCACTCTGAATGGGCCCTCAATGATCCCTAATCCAACGGCCCCGGTTCCCAGCATGGTTGACGCGTGTCCTTCAATTTTATTTTATCTTTTCACGTTCACGTACTAGTGCATTAAACAATGCAGCACTTAAAAAAAGATGCTAGTTGAGTTTGATGTTGAGTTTGGAGAACTGTAACTTAAAATTTATAATTATATTAAAGTATTTAATAAATATTAGTTATTGTAATTTATAAGTTATATTGATGTGTCCTTCAATTTTATTTTATCTTTTCACATTCACGTACTAGTGCATTAAACAATGCAGCACTTAAAAAGATGCACGTTGAGTTTGAGATTGAGTTTGAATAACTGTACCTTAAAATTTATAATTGTATTAAAGTATTTAGTAAATATTAGTTGTTGTAATTTGTAAGTTATATTGATATAATTTTTTATTTATATAATAAAAAATCTATTATATCTTTAATAATTTTATGAAAATTATTATTTAATACATATTATTAACTTTTATTTGATAATTAAAAACTTTTTTTTCACAGCAATTATAGTTTAAAATCTACAGCACTTTAATCTCAAACGGGACCTTAAAAGAGAGTGGATGATTTAAGACAAAGCATATCCAATATACTTGGACCCTAAAAAAATATTAGTGTATAATAAAATAATTTATAACGAAAATTCATAATCTTTTTATTTAATGTTGTTCGTAATCTTTAAAATTTTATGATTCGATAAAAATATCATGTATTAAAAAAAGATCTTATTAAAATTCATTTTGAACAAACGTTGTTTATAGTTTAGATCGAGAATTTAGTTGAAACTCGTTTAAAACAAAAGTTCATTCATTGTTCAACTCGATAATTTGTTTCAAATCGCAACTTCAACTTTATTTATGAGATATTATATGATTGCTAGTAAATGTATATTTTCTGATAAAATAGGTGATGTTCTCATCAGAAAATTAAAGATCGTTTAAATTCGTTTAAATTCTAATTAAGACTGCAATTAATATTTGATAAAAGCGATGGGAATCAAGAGTTTGAGAGTTAATTTCTACAACTAGAAGTTGAGGCACATTGAGTGTGTAATAATATATATATGTGTGTGTAGATACATACACACACTTATTATCATATAAATAAAATGCCTAGGGAATACAAGACTGATGATAATTTATAGAAGTGAGGCTGAGGCAAGGCAGCTTAGGAGATTGTGAAAGTTAAAAAGCAAGGTGTTTAGAGTAATTAATTAGCAACCAATTTCAATGTCTTTTTTTCACTCATTATATTAATCCACATTGTCTTTCATTTAAATACATAAAACTATTATAAAATAGTCATTAGGGTTTAAGGCTGGCGTGAGAATAGAGGAATTTCTTGGTAAGAAGAAATTACTTTGTTAATCCTTTTTTTTTTTATTTTTTTCATTCTTTTTACTGTGAGGTTAATTTACTGTTAGTGAAGGAAATTAAAATATTTGGTTACCGAGGAAGAGGAGGTGGGTTTGTTTTGGGAGTGGAGCAAAAGATAATGTAGAGACAGTCACACGAGAGAGAGAGAGAGGGACAGAGACAGAGAGAGGGAGGTGAATTTTACTTATTAGGGCACATTTCACGATTAGGGTTTTTATTAGGATTTTAGGTTTTGACTAGTTCCTCACAATTTAGCCGCACGAGACATTTCTATCATTAATGTCACAAAAATTTTGAAATTGGATCAAGTTCTTTAGGTGAAAAAAGGAATAGTTGGGTAGAATTGATGTATGTGTAATGAAATTGGATTTTTTTTTTAATTTCTTACAATTTTATATTTGTATGGTAAAAATTTTATTGTATGTACTCCATTTAATGTTAGGAAAACTTAGAATCTCTTATTTGAAAAAGATGAATCTCACTACTTATTAAAAAATTAATATTCACATAATTTTAATTTAATCAGATGTATTAAGTATTAAATTTAAGATATTTTAGGCTAAGTTAAAGTTAAATTTGTTTAGGTTTACGTTTCTTAAGGTTCAAGTATCACTAACTCAAACATTTATGTCCAAGATTACTTGCTTAGCTTAGTGAAAGAATATATACGATATGATGTGATATTGAGTTAAAAATTGTCCACAATCTTAAGAAATTAAGCATTAAAGCATAGATTAAAATATTGTCGCAATTATTATAGTAATTTGGGGAGTTCCCTGTCAAAGCTACAAGACTCACATAAAAAGGTCTGAATTTTTATTATGCTAATGCGCCGCTGCATTTTTGTTTAGAGACATAATATTTGATTATTTTTTGTTTAACCCCTAAGTATAATCATATAGTATCTACTATGAGTATTGGTAGCTTCGATAGCCCTCACCTGGCCTTCGGGACTCAATTTTTTTTTTCTTTGACTCCTTACAATTATAATCATTTCAATGGTTCATGCAAGACCTTACACTCACTCAATTTAAAATTAATTTTAACTTTTGGGTGTCAATAATGGATCAACATAAAATCTCTGAAAATTTTAAAGAAAGAAAGAAAGAAAGAAAGAAAATTATAGATTCGAGAATAAAAAATCATTTATTAGGCATGTCTTCGTTTGTCCGTCCATAAGATACGAAAGAGCTGGACATAGGTCCGTGGGCCAAAGTGGATTGGATGAGGAAGGATCATGCAACTTTTTTTTTTTTAATGATTTTATAATATCTTCATTTATTGTAATTTATAAAAATTAAGTTCATTTAAGTATTTGCTTATTTTGCAAACAATGTTCCCTTAATCTAGGTATTGCAAATTTGCAACCTTTAACACTTTGCAGTCAACAGTTTTTTTTTTCTTTGTTTTCCATATATTACTAGATTGCATTTATTGATGTCTTCAATCCAACTATCACTACAATAAAAAAGGCTTTAGCGGATAATTTCATTGCTAAAACATACAATTTTTATTACTAAAGGCTATAACGATGAAAAATTTTTCATAATCATTTCGTTCCAATAGGAGTATTGCATTACGTCTTTAGTGTTGAATTTTCAAATTTTGTTGTTAAAGTACTTTTAGCAACGAATAATAATTTTCATCTCTTAACAACGAATAATATTTTGTCGCTAAATGTATACTTTTGGTAACAAATGTTGTCACTAAATGTACTTTTAGTGATAAATAATTTATTGTCACTAAATATACTTTTAGCTACAAATAATAATTTTCATCACTAAAAGGTATCTTTTTTTACCATTTAATTATTATTACTATTATTAAAATATTGTATGTTTTAGTACTAAATTACAATGATAATTAATATTAAAAAAATTGATTAATTTAAAAATAATAATTATTATTATTGATGAAAAATAAAAATAATTGCAAAAATCTAAAAAAGAAGTATCATTTCAGGCAATTTGGAATAAGCATTACAAAAAAAGAATGTCAGAATCTTAATATACATATACAACAATGGAGGATTAAACAAGGGAGTAAATGTTCATTGTTCAGGCTGATCGTCAAATGCTATATAATTTGTTTCTATTTGTTGCCCGATGGATTGTGATCGGAAACATAAAATACTTTCTCAACCAAACTGATTTATGTTTCTCAAAGAGATCAATGGCCTAATATTAGATTCTTCGCCTTTGATGCTGTGATGGACATGGGCTTCAGAGAGGGAGAAACAAGGACAGTTTTTAGATTTTGCAATTTGACCACACGACGTGACTATGAAAGCGTAAGAGTTAGCCTGATTTACGAATCCTGCTCAAATCTGAACCACTTCCAATTTGCACACATACTTGCTTCACTATCAAAAGGTAGAGTATCAGTTGGAAGGGACTCTGACTTGGGACTTACTGAAACAGCGGGCAGCTTCTGCCGGTACTTTTTGGCCATCTCTTCAGCTTCGGAAAATACTCTCTTTCAAGGAAGTAAGAATTGATATCAGACAAGTTATCGTAAATGAACTAAGAACCACACGATATATTGCTTATTAAAAAGTAGGATAAACAAGAAAATTATATGCACCTCTTTGTCAGAAACAAATAGGCCAGGCTCACTTTCAAGGTCAGCAATACTGCAATGTAAGCAAAATTGCCATTGTCAGATATTATCCGCAACACTTTGTTATCTGCAAAGATTTTCTAATATAGACAATTTATATTCCAATCTTGCTCAAGCATTAGGAATATACCCAACAAGCCATGCTCATGCTAAAGTATTTAATAGATATAATTTGGAAAATATCCAAAAGGTTTCAAATTAAGTCATCTATTTTTTCGATTTCATTTTCATCTTAGCAAAATCCTACATTGTCCATACTGGAAAGGCATTTTGTTTTGCATCTGCGAAAGTGATTTCAATCCAAGGAAGCAAAAGTTAGCAGTAACTAAACCGTCGACAAAATATCATGAGAATAAAAAATTGGTNTCTTTGACTCCTTACAATTATAATCATTTCAATGGTTCATGCAAGACCTTACACTCACTCAATTTAAAATTAATTTTAACTTTGGGTGTCAATAATGGATCAACATAAAATCTCTGAAAATTTTAAAGAAAGAAAATTATAGATTCGAGAATAAAAAATCATTTATTAGGCATGTCTTCGTTTGTCCGTCCATAAGATACGAAAGAGCTGGACATAGGTCCGTGGGCCAAAGTGGATTGGATGAGGAAGGATCATGCAACTTTTTTTTTTTTAATGATTTTATAATATCTTCATTTATTGTAATTTATAAAAATTAAGTTCATTTAAGTATTTGCTTATTTTGCAAACAATGTTCCCTTAATCTAGGTATTGCAAATTTGCAACCTTTAACACTTTGCAGTCAACAGTTTTTTTTTTTTTTCTTTGTTTTCCATATATTACTAGATTGCATTTATTGATGTCTTCAATCCAACTATCACTACAATAAAAAAGGCTTTAGCGGATAATTTCATTGCTAAAACATACAATTTTTATTACTAAAGGCTATAACGACGAAAAATTTTTCATAATTATTTCGTTCCAATAGGAGTATTGCATTACGTCTTTAGTGTTGAATTTTCAAAATTTGTTGTTAAAGTACTTTTAGCGACGAATAATAATTTTCATCTCTTAACAACGAATAATATTTTGTCGCTAAATGTATACTTTTGGTAACTAATGTTGTCACTAAATGTACTTTTAGTGATAAATAATTTATTGTCACTAAATATACTTTTAGCTACAAATAATAATTTTCATCACTAAAAGGTATCTTTTTTTACCATTTAATTATTATTACTATTATTAAAATATTGTATGTTTTAGTACTAAATTACAATGATAATTAATATTAAAAATATTGATTAATTTAAAAATTATTATTATTATTATTATTGATGAAAAATAAAAATAATTACAAAAATCTAAAAAAATTGTTACAAATGAATATAAATTTCTTGATTTTCTTCATCTTAATGTAATTGATCTTCAATATTCACTATAAATAAATATGCAATAATTATTTAACACAATAAACACAACCATAATAATAATATAAGTTAAGTTTACATTAAAACATCTCCCACTATTCACACAAAGCACTTAAGTCTCCTCTCGCATGCATGAAAAAGAAAGTGGTTTACTACTCATCAACCCCAAGTGATAGTCATATAATCACCCTTTAAGGGTTCTTAACACAACCGACTTTTTGGGCAAAGCGCTTTGATAAAAAATGGAAAATTACAAATGTTAGGCAACCAAACAAACCAGGTCCATGATCAACCCTTGTGGACAAATCCCATAACAAAGGCCGACTTTATGGCATCTTTCTTAATTGTTTTTCGGCCTTAACTCATGGAGCCCCAAACCCTATTCTTATAGCTAGGTTGTCATGTTCATTTGGATTTTATTTTATTGTAGTAACTTAATTTATTTCACATAATCTAAAGAAAGTAAGAAAGAAAGAACGAAAAAATTACATAAGAGAAGAAGAAAACATGTAGAAGATAAAAAAAGAGACACCCACTTAAAGAGTAATGATACAATCACAAACTCTTGTATAAGTTTATTTTGTACAAACTGACGTGACATTAATTTATTGGTTAAATGAAAATATAAATTAATAAAAACAAATTATGTGGGCCAAGTGATATTTAATTCAATCAATCTTATCGTGCCACATTAGTTTATATAAAATAAATTTGTACAAGAATTTGTGGCTGTACCATTACTCCCCACTTAAAACGAGTCTCTGCCTCATTTCACTTGCATATATCAAGATTTTACAAAAAGCTGAAATTGCAACACATCTAAGCACGCTGAAAATGAAATCAATTAAAAAAAAAAGGCTCTGTCTTACTTTTCTACATCTTCACGACTAAGGAAAACAAGTTAAAGCTATGTTGAGAGAATAATGACCTTAACATAATTAATTTATTCAGGAAATGGTTAGATATTTACGAGGTGATACCTGTAATAACATAAAACCATTAGACTTGCAACATCGAATGAGATGAACCGTGCAAAAATATGAAATGAAGGAGAGAATCATCTCATTATTTCCCTCAAATGGGAGCAGAAGTATCATTTCAGGCAATTTGGAATAAGCATTACAAAAAAAGAATGTCAGAATCTTAATATACATATACAACAATGGAGGATTAAACAAGGGAGTAAATGTTCATTGTTCAGGCTGATCGTCAAATGCTATATAATTTGTTTCTATTTGTTGCCCGATGGATTGTGATCGGAAACATAAAATACTTTCTCAACCAAACTGATTTATGTTTCTCAAAGAGATCAATGGCCTAATATTAGATTCTTCGCCTTTGATGCTGTGATGGACATGGGCTTCAGAGAGGGAGAAACAAGGACAGTTTTTAGATTTTGCAATTTGACCACACGACGTGACTATGAAAGCGTAAGAGTTAGCCTGATTTACGAATCCTGCTCAAATCTGAACCACTTCCAATTTGCACACATACTTGCTTCACTATCAAAAGGTAGAGTATCAGTTGGAAGGGACTCTGACTTGGGACTTACTGAAACAGCGGGCAGCTTCTGCCGGTACTTTTTGGCCATCTCTTCAGCTTCGGAAAATACTCTCTTTCAAGGAAGTAAGAATTGATATCAGACAAGTTATCGTAAATGAACTAAGAACCACACGATATATTGCTTATTAAAAAGTAGGATAAACAAGAAAATTATATGCACCTCTTTGTCAGAAACAAATAGGCCAGGCTCACTTTCAAGGTCAGCAATACTGCAATGTAAGCAAAATTGCCATTGTCAGATATTATCCGCAACACTTTGTTATCTGCAAAGATTTTCTAATATAGACAATTTATATTCCAATCTTGCTCAAGCATTAGGAATATACCCAACAAGCCATGCTCATGCTAAAGTATTTAATAGATATAATTTGGAAAATATCCAAAAGGTTTCAAATTAAGTCATCTATTTTTTCGATTTCATTTTCATCTTAGCAAAATCCTACATTGTCCATACTGGAAAGGCATTTTGTTTTGCATCTGCGAAAGTGATTTCAATCCAAGGAAGCAAAAGTTAGCAGTAACTAAACCGTCGACAAAATATCATGAGAATAAAAAATTGGTTTATTTAGTTTTATTATTTAAAAAAAAGTTTAATAGAGAGCTTTCCAGGCCAGGGCAGGATTCTCTTCCAAAAGTCAAATGGTTATTCCACATACCTCAGGTCCAGGAATTTTTTTTCTTTTCTTTTGGGTATAGAAAATAGAGAAACTTTATAAAATATTAGAAGGAAATAAGTGTTACAAAAGTGAATCCGAGGTCCACAAACTAAAATCTTCCCTACACCGTAAAGATTTTGGTGTTCAGGTCCAGGAATATTAAGTATGATGTTTGTATTGAGAGAAAAATTCAGGTAGCAAGTGAACAGTACTATTTCTAAAAGAGAAAATTTTAAAAGATATTTGATGCATCAAACACGCATGGAATAAACTCTTTTTTCCTTTTGAAGCAACTAAACTAAAAAATCTACCAAGACTGTCTTTAATTACCTGAGAGAGATTTTGTCAGGAAACATTGACTTCACAACAAGAACTTTAACCCTCTCACCCTCGTTAAGTAAATCACTGACAGAAGTAACTCGGGTGCGGCTCATATTGGAAATATGCAGCAGGCCACTAATACACATATATTTGCAAAAAGTCTCAGACCAAAGTGATGCAATAGATAAGCATATAGAAAAAACATTTAAGACTTGAGCAACAGAGAGAAATGATGATAAACCTATGCTTTACGCAATTTTACTGTCCCCGTAAGCAGCAAGGGCATTATCATGAAACTTCAGGTCAGCAAAGAAAATGTAAAGACAATAAAATTTAAAACTTCCCAAGAAAAGAACACACCTTCTGTTACTGTCACCTATTCTTATTTGAGCTCCATAGGGATAGATTTTCTTAACAGTTCCTTCTAAAAGTGTTCCCTCCCTGAGGTTTAATGTTGCCTGCCATATCATACATCAAAGTAATCAGGCTGTCTTTTCTTCCCAGGAGAAGTAGGACAAAGAGGACGAAATCCAAAGTACGTCAAATAACAATAAGGTACCAAAATGCCACATTTAAACTGACCCAAGCTTCTCTCTCACTCAGTATTAAGTCATTAGTATCTTCATTTATTCGAGTAATTTGCACATACATGCGGCGCCCCACCTACAACATCAAGAAACCAACAATGCATTAGAAGCATACCATCAATGCCAAAAAAAGAAGCAAGAGAGCAAAAAACATAACAAAGGAAACATCTGAACGAATCCTAGTACGTTGATAGTATATAAGAACAAGAGTAACCAGAAAAAAAGAACTTAAGTAAAGACGCTCAAGAGAAACAAGATTGCCAAGACATGCTTGAAGGGACATGACAGCCGTGAAAAAACATATATAGAGTTAAAACAAAATTTTTCCTTCCTTTTTGATTGCTGAGTTTAAGTTAGAAGTCCTTTTTTTTTTTTTTTGGCAGAAACAGGTAAAACTCTTCTTACCATCACCTCTAATAAAGCAATGGGGTGTCCAGAAGTCACAATATCATCTCCATTTGAAAAATCTAGCTACCTAGGTGTCTTGCTAACAAAATCTTGCAATTAGCTTAACAAATTCATTAATGTCAGAATTGAATATAACTGATTCTGAACTAGATATCTTACAAGTGCTTCCTCTCCACATACCTATAGGACACAAGTCTATGCTAGATTTAGCCTTCTACAATTGGTGATATACCAAGCCGTCAGCAGCAGATTGTTAATTTAACATCTATATGTAATGTTTGAAATTGAGATGATAGTAACAGTTATCCATGGTTAAAGGCCAGAAATATTGTGACATAACCAGTTAAATAGCTTAGAGTATTATTAATCAAAAGTCTAAATAATCTCAACTAACTTTCTCTTTCAACTCAGTGAAGTTGTTCACTCTACTCAGCAACTCAGCTTTAGGAAGGAACGCTCGTAGACCCTGCAAGATCATTTGAAAATGATCAAAATCTGAAACACATGTGCATGAACAAACAAACCAATAAGACAACCAACCTCAATTCTTGTAAGCAGGCCACCAGTATTCAGAAAATGATCAAAATCTGAAACACATGTGCATAAACAAATGAACCAATAAGACAACCAACCTCAATTCTTGTAAGCAGGCCACCAGTATTCCACTCTGTAAATTTAACCTCGATAGGTTCATGGAGTTGTTTTATCTGTCCAAGATGTGGCCAAACTCATCAAAACTACTCAAATTTCATCATAAGCAAAAATTGTTGATCATAGGCCATTTCATTGACTGGAAATTGAATGCTTGCATTCAAACAGTTGCTAAGACAAAATTAAATAGATAATTCTGAAAAAGCACACTCTTAGGTATTCTCAATTTTGGCAGCAGATCAAAAGTATCTGACTCTTGTTCATGCTTCGAAATGACTCGTACAATTCAGAACATCATATAACAAGTAATACAACAGGATTATAAATTTTCGACTGAATTTATATATCTGACAAACTATAAGAAGAAAGCAAGAAAAGAACCTGCCTCACTCGATGCCAAGCCATTTTCCGGAACAGCCTCCTAGTAGAGAGCAACGGCCTACCACTAAGAGTCCTACCAAGCACCTCAGCAAACAAAACAGTTCCAGTCTCCACAACAGGTCTCCCTGGGCCCGAGCCCCCGCTCACAGCAATAGCATCATCATCCTTAACAATCCCCATCTTCCCTCGAACCATAAACTCCTCAGCATCCTTCTTTAAATCACACAACAAAAAATCCATCTCTTTGTCATACAAAGGCAACACTTCCTTAGTCAACATTGTCCCCAACAAGTCTGCCCCAACATTCACATCAAGTTTATTCTCATTGCCAGAAACCACAACACCAATGACAAAATCACCCGGTTTTGGCTCATAATACTCCACACTAACCTTATCTTCCTCAACTTTATCATCAACATCAATGCTCTCCCTTGAAACCCCCACTTCACTTCCCTCTTCTTCTACCTCTTCCGCTGAATCTCTAGGCTTAAAGAACTTTAAAAAGGGCGCTAAGGCCTCCTCCTCATCAGGCTTTTCAAAATTTTTATCAACTTCTGAAGCAACCCCATTATTTATAGGCACTAAATTAGGCTTGTTCAAAAGCTCAAGTTCTTCATTCCCTTCAAGACCTTCATTTTCAACATTTTCAGGAAATTGGGCACTTGATAAATCATCAAAGACATCCTTTTGGGAACAGAACACAATGTGGGTACTCCTCAAGAACCGAAAACTAGCAGCAAACGAGTGAAATTTCCTACTTTGTTGAAGTGGGTACTTTGTGTTGCCGTTTTGTACAAAACTACAAGTGCTAAGTGGTGGTGCTGAGTTGAGAAGAGTGAAAGTGTAAGACTTACAAGGCTGACCAAGAGTTTGCATCTTCTCTTATCCTGCAACTCCCCACTTCATGAGTTACAAACAACTACTGCATCTCTGTGTCTCCGTTTCGTGTTGGATTTTTTTTTTTCCTTAAATTTTCTTTCCACGGTTTGATTTATCTGTTTGCTGCATTGGGCTTACTATTTGGGGCCTCTTAGAGACCCACAGTTGAAAAGCCCATTCTCGTGGACCAGTAGATTATTAAGGCTTAAAATTTAAAGAAATATAGATATATTTACACTTGGGAATAATCATTTTTAAAATTAGTTTAAGGACCCACGGCGATAGAGATGGTTAAAAACATGGGTCGATTTCGAGGATGCCAACGCCTGGATTTAGCTTGAATGTATGTTTTTGAACATTTAGTCGAGCTAAAAACCCCGGCAATAGGCTGCATCCGAGTCTAAAAAATTCAGATTTTGTGTTTTATAAATTATATATGTACATACGTATGTATATACATATATACATATAATTTTTAAATTTTATTTTAATAAAATTGGGGGCTTGAAAATATGTACTTTTAAAATTTTAAATTTCAAATATATATATAATAAGTGGGCCAAATAAATGTAATTATTAAAAATATATTATTTTTAATATTTTCTTCGTCAAATTTAGATTCCGATCCGGACCAAACTTATCATGGAGAAATAAAAATTGTCGTATGGCTGGATCTACTACTGGCTGAAATCAAAGATATATTCACAAAGTTGAATCAATAAAAATTCACTTTGCTTTTCAATTTAAAAAAAAAAAAAAGGGTCCCGGATTTTCACTAAAATTCTTCTCATTTGAATATTATTTATCATTTATCATATATTCTGTAACATCCTTAATTATGAATGGCTCAAATGAAAGTCCTAGATTCTCTCCCCAAAGCAATTCCAACCAACCAGTCAAACAAAACCCAACATGCAAAATCAATAATTCCACAAAGCTTACATTATTTTGAATAAAAATATTAAAAAAAAAATTTGTCACGAATCGATCATTGAATTCAACACAACAGCCTACAAGCATGAAACATTCCACGACCAAGACTGAATTATAAAACCCTACAATGGACAAAATACATTTCATCATTAATTATCATCATCATCACATGCCAACATGGTTAATAAAAATATTACTTGATTTTGTATGATTGTCAAATAAATAGTGAATATTTTAGATATTTTAATATTAAAAAAAAAGATTTTCAACCCCCACTCTCAAAACGTCAAAATATGAGCTTATGCTAGTAGAGAAAAAATAATTTATTTAATTTTTAAAAATTCTACTAAAAAAATAATTAAACAATAATAAAAATTTTGATAAGAGTTTTTCCAATTAAATAAGTACTTTTGATTATTAGACAAGCCATACGAAAAAAAGGCACTTACCCTTTCAAGTCATTCCATATAAGAATAAAATAAGTATTAGAATAAAAGTAATTAATGAGAATTGATAAAATATATGAGAGAACCACATATCACAATTTACTAGATTATTGTATTATAAATTTAATACGGGCTTTAGATCCTCAAGCCCAATTACTCAATTCTCGTCTTGAAATGTGCATCAAGGGGCTACGGCCCATGAATAACTGAAATTAGAGTGGAACCATTAGCACTCTTCTAAACTTCTCGTAAATTCCAAGAATACCCCTTTTAAAAATATTGGTAAATTACACTGCTTTTAATAACATCCATCTTAATTCCAAAATTAACATTTTTATTCTTATTTCTCCAATCTTAACACACCCCCATTTGAGCAAAAAATATTTTGATTCAAAATTTTTTAACTAGTTAATATGAAGCTTTAATACGATTAATAAGAATCGTTTTAAATTTTGATTTCCCTCAACTTCTTTTGCATCTCAAATTTTAAAACCCTTCTCAACTTGCAGCATAAAAACTCGACCATAAATATTCTAAATAATATCTTTTTTCTGTAGCTCTACATACGTGCCGTAAAATTATAAAAAGAGAATTATCTTAATTGATAAGGGAGATGATGATCATGATGCGGTGTTTTATTTTATTTATTTGTTTGAATGACATAATGCATTCCAGGTTTGAACGAGGGTGAAATTATAAATTTATTGCATAAAAATTTTAATAAGATTTTAGATAGGTGCCAATAGTCTAACTATCGAAAGTATTGAAATATGTTTCAATATTTTAGAGTTGGAAATAAAGAATATTGATTATTTTTTAATATCGAGAAGACACCATCAAAATAGTAGTGAGGTTTCTATTGTTTTGAAGTGAGGTTACCATTCATAATATAATACTATTGTTGCATACCAAATGATGTTATTGTTCATTTAATATGGTGGAGATATATTGTTAAGATGCATAAGAATTAGTAAACAACAAGAGACTGGTAGCAAACATTAACTTTTTGGGGGTGATACAAGAAATCTAAGATCGAATAATGTTCATGCATGTTCCTTAACTAACTGAGTTTAGCATTAAGGAGAAATAAAACTGTTGTATGAATTGGATGAATTGCTAGTTGAAATCAAAGATGTAATCACAAAGTTAAATCAATAAAAATTCACTTTGTTTTTCAAAAAAAAAAAGTCCTGAATTTTCACTAGAATTCTTCTCGTTCGAATATTATTTATCATTTATTATATATTAAATCAATCCTTAATTATGAATGTCTCGAATGAAAGTCTTAGATTTTCTCCCAAAAAAAAAAAAAAAACCCCAACAAACCAACCAAACAAAAGCGAACATGCGAAATCAATAATTCCATCAAGCTTACATTATTTTTGAAGAAAAAGATTAAAAAATGTGAAGAATCGATCATTGAATTCAACACAACAGCCTACAAGCACGAAACATTCCACGACCAAGACTGAATTATAAAACCCTAAAATGGACACCTCGAAATACATTTCATCATCGCATGCCATGTCTAACAAAAATGATGCTGGATTTTGTAATACATGTCACAAATTTGATGCACTTCATTTAAATGATTGACTATTGTAGGCTAATAATCAATAAATTAATCCATATATAAGGAAGGATGTATGAACTAAGACAAGCTAGAGCTTTTCATTGATATTGTTGTCTGATCAATTAGATTGCATTATCATATAAGTCTTATTGAGCAGTGCTACGGTCAGTCGCCCAAACGGGCGACTGACTCACTCGCTCTTTGTAAGTTGGACAAGTGTCCATTGTCTTTCTTTCTTTAAATCAGATTAAATAACTTTTGTCTCGTTATCAACAAAATATTTAATTATATTGTTTACTCACCACTTTCAGTGAAATTTCATTCAGAATGCCATTTTGCTTCTTCAAATTTTTTTATTCTTTTTACTTAATTTCTCATTAAATATGAGAAGCTTCACTCACTCTCTTCCAAATAAAAGATTTTGAATAGTCATATATATCAAATGTACACCTCCACTTCAACAGTTCAAAGTAACAATTTCAATTTACTAACTTCATTGTATATAAAAAAATCTCAACTTTTACAATGTAAATAGAGAAATAAATATACAAATTTTTGCTACATAAAATGACCAATATATATTAACAAAAATAAAAGACACCAAATTTACATAGAAAAATTGACAGAAGCATTTTCAATTTTAAATAATAATAGGAAATTATAGTTATTTACCTTAAATTTATCTTGTTATTAACAAAATACTATAGAATTTTGAATATATTTTATTTTTCACCATAAATTTACAATTTATATTAACCATCCACAAAAAAGATATAATTACTCTCATAAAATAATTACTACTATATTATGGATTTAATTTTATTTTGTCATTTCAATAAAGGCAATTATGTCATTTTGGTGGATGGTTGATATGAATTATAAATTTAAGATAAAAAATTAAATAAAATTAAAAATTTATGGTATTTTTTTTATAATAGAATGAGTTTAAAGTGAATGACTAACAATTTTTCTAATAATAAAACAAAAACCTAATGTAATTTAAATTACATTATAAAATCACATTTTATAAAGGAAAGGTAAAAGGCATTAACTAAAAAGGCCTGCGGGCTTCTCCAAACAATTTCTTGATGGCGGCTGTTGAGATGATAATTTCAAAATAAAATTTTCATCTAAAAATGCCCCTGCAACTTTTGTGCTTTTGAAAGTGGAAGTTGGTGGAATCTGGTATATGGTCTGTACGGAGAAACTAAGGGCAATTAAGCGAAATAAAAAATGAAGAAGTAAGGCGGTACTTTGAATGTAATTTCACTGAAAATGATGGGTAAATAATATAATTAAATATTTTACTGATAATGAGACAAAAATTACCTAATCTGATTTAAAAAAAAGGAAGATAATGAATACTTGTCTAATTTACAAAGAGCGAGTGAGTCAGTGGCCCACTCTTCCCTGAAATTCTTAATATCTTCAGCCCTGATGTACGATAAATAAAATTTATGTTTTCTCGTTGACATTCGATTTTGCCATTGTTTTCATTTAATTTCGGGGGCGATGATGACAGGTGTCACTTGATTTGTCTGGGATCCTGGTTTTAAATGCAAATGTCGACAACGGGGACCATGAAGGCTACAAATTTTTTGGAAATTTCCGCCTTGGAGCTTATTTTGGTTCCAATCAGATTTTTTTGAAATACATTTTGATTTTGTAGCTAGATTCTTCCAAATGTTACGACAGAGATAGATTTAAAATATCATAAATAATAATAATAATAATAATTAAAAAAAACTGTTTGAAATAATGAAGTTCCCACAAAAAATAAATAATAATGAAAAAAGAATTAGCTTTACAGCACTTATAAAACAAGATAACACGGAAAATGGGGCCCGCCTCTCTGTCTCTGGCTCTCTTTCTACAATTATCTCAAATTTGGAAACCCCTGAGTGGGCGCTGAAAAGTAAAAACTTGTTCTCTCATCAGGAAATGCATATCCACCACCGACGAGATTCATTCCATAATTAGAAGATAAAATTATTCTTATCTTCTTCGCCAAAAGTATATTCACTTTTAACAAATTTCAGCTTGAACACATAGATAGAGTTGTGTGATAATTAGACTTAATTTATATAGTTTTCCACAAGTTTTTTTATTTTTTATTTTTATGAACTAGTCGGAAAATATCCCAGACTACTATATGTTACAAGTGAGATTAATCTAAATGAGTCTCGGCAAACACATGATTAAGTAATTATTGTGTTGGCAATTAAAAGAGCCGAAAAAAGACAAAAGAAAAAGAAAGAAACTTGGAGCCCAGCCAATTGTGGTCATGTGGATGACGATATAATATAAACTAAATAAATAAAATACAATGTGTTGCACATTTAAAAAAAAAAAAACAGGGAAGGACACGTGGAGCAACACGGTCGATGAGTTATGTAATATGTATGCTTCTATATATATATATATATATAGAGTGAGAGAGAGAGAGAGAGAGACCAAAAGCAGTCGCAGCTTTACAACTAGCCACAAAGCAGCAGAAGCAACCACCATTATTAGACCAACACAAGAGGCCGGGCCAGAGAAATTTTACAATTACATTCCCGGAAAATTCCAAAAATTTTCTCTTCACTTTCCCAGCTGCCAAAACGGAAAGAAAACTAAAATTCGCTACAAATAAAGTTCCTGCTGATCTGATCTGCCGTCTCTCTCATTTCAGAAATAAATAAATAAAAAGTGCAGCAGCAGCAGCACCAGCAGCCCCTTCTTTTAGGAAAGAGAGGGAATAGAATCTCAGCTGACATTCAAGAATCAAGAGATTCTGCTTTTTAAATACACGCACACATATATAAATTATAAAAGGTATGATCTTCTCATATATATGTTAATTTGTTCCTTCTTTAAAAAAAAAAAAAGTTTTGATTATTTATCCTTTTCTTTTCACTGCCTCAGTTTAGAATTTAGATCCTTATCTTGATGCATGATTAGAAAGTTTTCTTAATCTGTTATGCCTAAATAATTTTACGCTCTTAGTTTGATATCATTATTATTATTATTGGGTTTAAGAAACTGGATTTTTTTTTTCTTTTTTAAACAAAAGCTATACTAAACAAGAAAATTAAAAACTCTCTCTCTCTCTCTCTCTTTGGCATTTACATATTACAAGTTCACTGAAATGGTGCCTCTGTTTGTGGTGATCAGTATGCAAGTTTAATCGGTATCACTCTTATATATATATATATATATATTGTAATTGTTATTAGTGAAGTCTTATGTTTGTTTGCTTCAATTGTTGATGATATTGATTGAGCCTCGCTTTAAAAAAAAAAAGAGAAAGAAAAATTGGTGTTAGTCATAAAATTAACTTGTTTTTGGAAGGAAAAGTTGAAAAAGAACAAGGAGGATGGACCCATAGTGGGTGACATTATATGATTATTTATCCCCTTATGATTATTTCTTTCACAAAACTATATTTTGTGAGATTATAAAGATTATACTTTTAGGCCAAGGTTGTCGTTAGCTTAGTTATCCTCATGATAGCGAAAGATTACACTATATGAATTATCGAACTCTTATCCATTTCGAAATCTTTTATATCATTTATTTAAAGAGAAAAATTGAATTAATTAATATTTATAATAATGTAAAATTAACAGCAAAACTACCCTTAACACTAGAAAAAAATCTAGATCGTGAATATCTTCAGACATACTGTAACCAAAAGTTAGCACAAAAATATGTGAAACATTAGAAGTCATTGCGATTGATGACATCCCAACGGTTGATCAATTCGGCGCCGAATGTCTGTCTAGTGGGTCCCTATGTTATGAACAATTTCCATTTTATTTACTATTTCTTTTTCTTTTTTTTAATCACGTAACCGGAAGCTCTTACATTACGTTGCCTGTTATTTTTCCCTTCAGAGAGAGAGAGAGAGACCAAAAGCAGTCGCAGCTTTACAACTAGCCACAAAGCAGCAGAAGCAACCACCATTATTAGACCAACACAAGAGGCCGGGCCAGAGAAATTTTACAATTACATTCCCGGAAAATTCCAAAAATTTTCTCTTCACTTTCCCAGCTGCCAAAACGGAAAGAAAAGTAAAATTCGCTACAAATAAAGTTCCTGCTGATCTGATCTGCCGTCTCTCTCATTTCAGAAATAAATAAATAAAAAGTGCAGCACCAGCAGCACCAGCAGCCCCTTCTTTTAGGAAAGAGAGGGAATAGAATCTCAGCTGACATTCAAGAATCAAGCGATTCTGCTTTTTAAATACACGCACACATATATAAATTATAAAAGGTATGATCTTCTCATATATATGTTAATTTGTTCCTTCTTTAAAAAAAAAAAAAGTTTTGATTATTTATCCTTTTCTTTTCACTGCCTCAGTTTAGAATTTAGATCCTTATCTTGATGCATGATTAGAAAGTTTTCTTAATCTGTTATGCCTAAATAATTTTACGCTCTTAGTTTGATATCATTATTATTATTATTGGGTTTAAGAAACTGGATTTTTTTTTTCTTTTTTAAACAAAAGCTATACTAAACAAGAAAATTAAAAACTCTCTCTCTCTCTCTCTCTTTGGCATTTACATATTACAAGTTCACTGAAATGGTGCCTCTGTTTGTGGTGATCAGTATGCAAGTTTAATCGGTATCACTCTTATATATATATATATATATATTGTAATTGTTATTAGTGAAGTCTTATGTTTGTTTGCTTCAATTGTTGATGATATTGATTGAGCCTCGCTTTAAAAAAAAAAAGAGAAAGAAAAATTGGTGTTAGTCATAAAATTAACTTGTTTTTGGAAGGAAAAGTTGAAAAAGAACAAGGAGGATGGACCCATAGTGGGTGACATTATATGATTATTTATCCCCTTATGATTATTTCTTTCACAAAACTATATTTTGTGAGATTATAAAGATTATACTTTTAGGCCAAGGTTGTCGTTAGCTTAGTTATCCTCATGATAGCGAAAGATTACACTATATGAATTATCGAACTCTTATCCATTTCGAAATCTTTTATATCATTTATTTAAAGAGAAAAATTGAATTAATTAATATTTATAATAATGTAAAATTAACAGCAAAACTACCCTTAACACTAGAAAAAAATCTAGATCGTGAATATCTTCAGACATACTGTAACCAAAAGTTAGCACAAAAATATGTGAAACATTAGAAGTCATTGCGATTGATGACATCCCAACGGTTGATCAATTCGGCGGAGAATGTCTGTCTAGTGGGTCCCTATGTTATGAACAATTTCCATTTTATTTACTATTTCTTTTTCTTTTTTTTAATCACGTAACCGGAAGCTCTTACATTACGTTGCCTGTTATTTTTCCCTTCTTCTTTTTTTCTTTTTTTTTTTCACGTCGCTGCCGACAAGTTTTGTGTTTTTCATTAAAGATTGATAAGAAAATTCTAGTGCCCGTTTGATTTTCAATTTGGATACAAATACAATTATATGCTTTTGAGTTTTGGAAAAAAAAAAAGAAATTCAATAAAGTTTCGTCTTTTTCTCTTTTTTTTCATTCTTGTTGTGAAATCCATCCAATTACTTTGATCGAAATTAAAAATGATGTTATTTGAATTTCCTTATTTTTCATTTAATCCTTTATTTGAGCCATTTGCAAACAATTTTTTTTTTGTTGGGGCTATTAGAAGGTGATCTCGATGATGCAGTTTTCAGCTAGCCGTTTTTTAAGTGAGCAAATGGGAAATTAAAAAAAAAAAATTGGCAGTATCTTCAACGTGTAGGTCCATTTACCAGTATAGATGAAATGACTCACTAGCCAACATAGCTGACCAAATTAATTACATCCAACATAATTAGTAGGCACACTAAGGTCAATATTGTAATTATTGCATATAAATTTAATTGATTTAATAATCTCTCAGTGGAAATGGATCCAGTCAAAAGAGTTGGGGATGAGAGAGCTGTGGGACTACATTATTTTATTTTATTTTTAAAAAATTCACTAATCAATCGCCTATCTTTTTTTTTTTTTCCCTGAATCGAAAATGCCAACCCAAATTAATGACCAATTGGCTAGGGTTTCTCACTTTCTCTCTTAATTTAAAAATTCTCTCCACTCAATTCTAACCACAAGAATTTCTCTTGCTCATGGCCCATGTGACCAGCTTCCAAGCAAGCTCCCACTTCGTGCCGCCTTAATAACCCAATCCCTTTTCCAATTTTTTGACCCATTCCATTCGAAAATGCCATCATTTTTTTTTTAAAAAAATTGAGATCATTAGTTTGTAAGACAGGCAACTCAATTCCATATGGTAAAATGAGAGGGATTAAGACTTAATTAGGTAAACTAACTGGTATTTATTTAGTTTAGTGGTAAACTTCATTATCCACTATGGAATCCTAGAATACCGGGATAATGACATATGGAACCTTAAACTTTTATACTTTATCAAATAAGGTCACATTTTCCGAACTTATATCAAATAAGTCCTAACTTGTTCGACATGACAAAAATACCAATTATCGCCAACTCTACAGGCCAACGCGGAAAACTATGTCCTGAATTGAGAAAAACATAAAAAAGTCAGGGATCCGAATGTTATTTAGGCCCGACTGGTCGGTGGTCAGTGGTCACAACAAAATTATTACAAGTCTACCGCGCACAAAACGGTTGCTTAGAGCCAACAAGCAGTTCGTTATTGTATTATTTTTATTCTTCATCAAAATTTCATTCTCATTTCTTCAACTGCTTGTTTTCAAAATCTATCTATTAAATTTCTCCACAAAAGTTCACTTCATTGCTATTTGTTGTTGTTCTTCTTCTTCTCTGCTCTCCCATTTTTCTTCATGTCACCACCAGCTATGAAAACACAGCGCTTAAAGCCCCACCAGCCAGAGGTAATTAATTGATTACACTTCATACTTATTTGTTGCTTTTGCTTTTTTTTTTTCATTGGCGTTTTGGGTTTTTATTTGGTTGTTGATTTGGGAACACTAAGAGAGAATTTGCAGAGAACTTGGGCTGAAATCTGTTCTTGTTTGGGCTGCCTACAGCTCTTTTGGCCTCGAGTTGTCATGCGCAAGTGGCTCAACATCAGCACCAAAGACTCTGATTTCAGTGCTGACACTGATGAAGATGACATCGATGGTGATTCCGACACTGAAGGTCAGTTCAATGGTCACAATTTTAAACCCCCATTTTTTGTATTTTCTGTAATTTTCTTGATTTTTTTTTATAGTTTATGTGTATATTTCTGATTGAGTTGTTGTCACTTTTATTTCAAATAGAATCATTAGTAGTCAAATATAAGTTGTAAATAGTATCTGTCAAACAAAAGTAGTGGGGTTCTTCAGACACGCACCATTTGGGAACTGTGGATTTTGTTTTGAACTTTGTTTTGAGCTTTGAGATGGCTGTTTTGCAGAATTTGCTCAATCACAGTTCAGAGTTCCGAAAGAGGAGGAAGCTCAGTATGATCCTAATGGTAATTCTTTGAATACAATGTTGAAATTTCTTTATTTTTGGGAATGATGAGATTTATTCTTGATGTCTATAGTTGGTTTGTGCATAATTTATTCTGAGAGATTCTCAATTTTTTTGTTGGGGGGGGGGTTCATTTTTTTCATTTTCATCTTCTTTTGGCTTGAAATTTTCCTTGTGCTTTGAGGAGTTCTGTTTTTTTTTTTTTAAAAAAAAAGAATATCATCTGATCTAATAAAACCAGATTTTGCTCCCGTAGTAATCTCAGCTTCCACTCTTTAAGTCATTGGATCAGGTAATGCTGACTATATTCATTAGGTCAATGATTTTTAGGTACCAAAGCATTACCTTTATCATATTAATTACTTTTATTTAGTGGAGGAATTGGTCAAGGTCAGCAACGGGCCTTTCCTCTCTTTTTATCTTTTGAATTGAATTTTGTAATGTTCCTGTTTTACATTGGAAGATGCTTAGAGCCATCCCATTGATGGGAACAGCCCGCTGCATCCAGTTTGATAATCTGTTTAATTTTATTTTCCACCGTTGACTTTGTCTACCACATATGTCTTGTTCTTAATATGCTATTCTCAAAATTCATTTTGTTGATGATGTTTTTAGAGTATCACCATTTCCTTTTGTTAATTTTTAGTTATTCTTGACCGTTCTTAATAGAAGAGGCTGAGAATATAAATTGAAGAGTTGCCTCTTCATTCCCTTTGCTAATGCTTAGTCCAACTGGTAGGGACTTCAGAAACATTTCCAAGAATAAGACGACGGAAATCAGAAACTTTTAGGGCACAGTATATAAATACAAAGGAAGTCAGGTATGATACTCCTTCCATGTAACTTATTATTTCAAATCAGAAAAATAGTTGCAATAATTTTGAGCTTTTTAGAAACTAAAGTTCTGATGAGTGCCATTAGTCATGAATTTATTAAATTTCTGATCCCAACTACTCTTTGTGTCGTAGAATATGCGTTGGTACATGGAATGTTGGAGGGAAACTTCCACCTGATGACCTAGATATTGATGATTGGATAGATATGAATGAGCCTGCTGACATCTATGTGCTTGGGTAAGTACTTTCCTAATATATGTTCTGAACTTCATGAATGTGCTTGCTTTTGCATTATTAATCTATGAGCTTGATGACATGAAAATTTTCCCCCCTGTATCAGCTTGACATTCTCCAATGATTTAGTAGTCTCTTCCTGGATGAAGACGTTTTTCATCTTACTTCTTTATTTCAAAATATCATTTATGAAACTGGTTATTGGTGTTTTCATCTATTTTACCTGTCCTAATGAGCACATTTTAGGATTATGATAACCATTTTGTGTCTATAGTCTTCAGGAGATTGTACCATTAACCGCTGGGAATATCTTTGGTGCTGAAGATAGCCGTCCTGTTTCAAAGTGGGAAAATATTATTCGTGACACCCTAAACAGAATTCGGCCTACCACCGGCAGGGTTAAATCTCTTAGTGATCCCCCATCTCCATCCAAGTTTAAGGCATCTGAGGATATTCCAGATATAGAAGAGGAGATAACCCATGAAAGTGATAGTGATGTAGGTGAGGAAGTTTATCCGCTGGATGATGCAAATAACGGTTTTGATGAAGTCAATGATAAACCAGTCAATATGTTCACGAATTATGAAGTTTCAGCCTGTGCTGATAGTGCCAAACTAGACATGCCAGCAGAAAATAATTTACAAAGGCATTTTTCTTCTCCAAAGAGGTTTGATAGGTTATATTGCCTCCGAATGGAAGAGAGTAAGGGAAATGTTGAAGCACCAGCTGTGCAATACAATGGCCGATTAACTAAAATGCTTAGTGGGTCAGAAAGGATTGGTTTGAGCTGGCCAGAGCCTCCATTAAACTTGCTGACTCAGAATGTTTTGGAGAGACCAAATTCCTTTAAGACAGTTAAATCTTTCAAAACATCCAAGTCTTTCAGGAGATACAGTTCTTTCAAGCCAGCTGTCGATGATATGTCATCAGGGCTCGCATTGCTTGCAGAACTTGACATTGAAACTCTCATGAAACGCAAAAGAAGGTCATCATATGTAAGGATGGTAAGTAAGCAAATGGTTGGTATTTTCCTTACAATATGGGTTCGGAGAAGCTTGCGTAGGCATATTCAGAATGTGAGGGTGTCTACTGTTGGTGTTGGTGTGATGGGCTTCATTGGTAACAAGGTATCATTCTTATCCTTTTTCTATTTCACATTTTTCTGTGATTAATTAGCTTAACATTAAGTGTGGCAATATTTCAATTCTGCAGGGATCTGTTTCAGTTAGCATGTCAATTCATCAGACACTATTTTGTTTTGTTTGTACTCATCTAACATCGGGTGAAAAAGATGGAGATGAACTCAAAAGAAATGCAGATGTGCATGAAATACATCGAAGAACTCACTTTCGTTCGCACTCAGAAATCGGATTTCCCACAAGCATCTATGATCATGAGTAAGTATTTGACATCTAATCATGATAATACTCAGTGTACATTTCAGATTTTCTTCTTGCTTTGAAGCAGGACGGGACAATGCTATGTCTCAGGCCTTTCCTTTTGGTCCTTCATTTCCTTAAAGCTTCAATGCTTCTTATATCATAAATGAGTGTGCACGTCCACTTCTGTGTAAGG
Source organism: Citrus medica (assembly GCA_002013955.2). NCBI lineage: Eukaryota > Viridiplantae > Streptophyta > Magnoliopsida > Sapindales > Rutaceae > Citrus > Citrus medica. The sequence goes on along the minus strand of MKYO02027955.1, from coordinate 851,299 downwards.
TTTTAATTTAAAACATCCTGGCTAGCATTATAAATATGGTCTTCTGTTAAAATTTTTTCCTTATTAGAAAGTTAAATCACATATGAACTTCATCTATAATATGTTTGTATTTTTTGGAATGTTACACTATTACACCCTTATTTTGCTAGGTAGGATCAAAAAATTTATCAACAATGATACTTTTTATCTTGAACTTTTAAGAACAAAATTTAAACTCATGAAACTGCCCATAAGAATGCTTTCAATATAATCAAAGACTTTGTAGTTCTTCAAATACTTTTAAACTGATAAATGTAATATGAAATACTTGCTTGTAAGTTACTTGCCAATTTTTTTTTGCTTGTTGATTCAAGATCAAATCTTTCCTTTTGATGAAGATAACAGTCAATTAGATAAAATTGACTTCTTCTGCAGACGAATAATTTGGCTGGGTGATCTGAATTACCGGATCAACTTGCCGTATGAGAAAACAAGGGAACTTATCTCCAAAAAGCAATGGTCTAAGTTGGCTGAAAGTGACCAGGTACCTTAACAATATTTCATTCGGGATGGACATTATTCGTTTTGCTTCAGCATTAATACTTTAAATTCAGTACATATTTTCTTGATAATCTGTGAATATGGATAGGCATTTTGGTGGGTCTGAACCTCTGAGGCCTCTGCAGTTTTCTTATCTCAAGTTGACGGGATGCTTTATTGCTTTTAAATAAGTTGATATTTCGTAATGACAGCTTCTACGAGAACTGAGGAAAGGTCGTGCATTTGATGGATGGTCTGAGGGTACTTTGATTTTTGCACCAACATATAAATATGAATTAAATTCAGAAAAGTACTACGGAGAGGATCCAAAGGTTGGGAGGCGCAACCCTTCTTGGTAAGTCTGCAAGAATCTTTTTTGTGGCAGGGGTTGCTTTCGCTTGGGATCGTTTTTGTTTTGATGTGGTTTTTCACTCATCTTCTAAAAGGGCAGCATTTCTCTTAGAATCTCATATAAGAATATGAAGGATATGAAGAAATTTGGGATTGCTTGCCAAAACTGAAATGTATGGTTAATAAGACACTGATTAGTCCAATCCCAGTTTACTTACAAGTTTTTCTTGCAAAACTTAAAATTTTCAGGTGTGACCGCATTCTTTCATATGGTAAAGGAATGAGGCTACTGAACTACAGAAGGAATGAAATTAAAATGTCTGACCATCGACCTGTGACTGCCACATATATGGCGGAGGTTGAGGTATTTTCTCCTAGGAAATTACAGCGAGCCCTCACATTGACGGATGCAGAAATTGAAAATGAGGATGTTGTAGCAGAGATGGGTATTAATGCTGGAATCGGCTCCTTTAGATTGGAGCAGGTGAATCCTTTATCGTGTTTGTGAAGTTTAATAGATTCTCCAGGCCTAAAGCTCAAGGTTATAGGTAAAAGGCCAAAAATAGCTTTCAAGATTACATGACTGTAATCTTAACAATGTAGCATAAGACAACTTGGTCAAACACGAACATGACTTATTTCTGTTTAATCATATAATCGGAGAATTCAAATGTCTGACTGAACGGTAATTACTAAGTCTAAAAGCTTTTTGCTTCTGTCGTTAACTAGTATGGTTTCTTTAGCCCTTGAATTCGATCTCTCTGTCAACATAAGTCTGCTTTCTTATGCAGGATATTGAGGAGCATTAAGGAAGTTTAACCAATGGAAAAACTTGGAAGATATTTGATGTTGTGAGCTCCAACAATCATGATATTATTGTCACACTTTAGATTAATTCATTTTATTTATATATTTTTTAAATTTGTCACGATATTGTATATAGCAGTTCTTGTGCATATCTGTAGTTCTAGAGATTCTTCTCACCTCTAGTTTCTGGGAAAATAAGTAAGATTGATCATGTTGGGTTTATGCAGAGTTCTTAAGAGAGAATTTTCGGCACTGTCTCTTAACTGCATGGACAAGTACATTGTAGAAGCAACATTGTATATGCATGGTTTTGTGAGAAATCTAGCCATTTAATTTCACTCTTATGTTTGATTTATTTCCTTGTTCATGTGATCAATATTTAATAATCTATATACTGAAAGTCTGAAACCATTAATGATGAAGAACATCAAATTGATAAGATGTATGTAGTGAAGTTTTACACAAGAATAGATTCTTTTATTCCCCCCTTTTTAACAGAAGCAGGAATAGACTTGGAAGAATTGAATTTTAAATATTTCAGGTTCATTATATTTTACGTTTAGTTTATAGCCTAGTGGTATTCATGCCCTCAATATATAATAGTTCAAGTCCTATGGGGCTCGTTCCCTATTACTCAAAAGCAGATATTTGCCCATTAGTGGGAGATAAAAAGAAGGTAAGGGCTGTGAGGAGTTCCTTCAAAATAGCAGTCCCTCATTTCCTTTAAAGTGCGGGCAAAACCAAGTCAAATTGATTGTATGATGAAAATGAGTTAATTGCGCCCGGTACACCTCTATACTTTAAAAATTATTTCAATACCCTAAAATCTGTTTTTGTCAAAATTTTCATCTATACCTTTTAAAAATTAATAGGAAATTACTAAGCTATCCTCATTTTAAAACATTTCAACTCAACGGACAACACCTCTCTCCCCTCTACTGAAGCAAACAAATACTCATCTGCTGCAATTCCCTCCATTATCAAACTCAAACAAACAAACACTGCAATTCTCCCACCGGCATCACCTCTATCGAAACAAACATTCATTCTCCATACATGATAAATCGAACTTCAACATGAGCAAACTAAGCATGAAAAGGGGAAGCTGCCACAACTGAGAAAGAAAAGCCTAGTTCGTCGCTACATAATCGCCAGCGAGAGCTGATCCTTTACTGCAAAATGGTCATAATTTAACTAGTTGAGGTAAGTAATTCTATAAATAGTTTTCTTGTTGATATTCAGGGAAAAAAAAATAAAAAGTTAGGGTTTATATAAAAAAAATAGATTAATTAGTTGTGGGTCTCTCATTACATGTTCAAAAACAAATTTCTAGTTGTTTTGCTGCATGCAAATTGTGAAAAATTGATGGATTGTGCCGATTATAATTTTGTCATGTAACACACGATTTGGTCGTGTAAGGTTATGCAGGATTCAAGGTTGTGTATTACACGACCTTAATGTATTGCACTTACACGACCTTTTTTGGATTCTTGCTGAGGTTGACGTTGTAAGGGAGACAATTTCCATATATGACTCCACGGTTTCTGTAATGAATGACTCAACATTTTTGAAAGAATTATTGCCATATGTTGTTATTATTCCTCTTCTACTGGAGAAGATTTTATGGTATGATTCGTACCCTGAAACTACCCAAAAAAATAAAGTTTGGACAGTTTTGCGTGTAAATAATATGCCACAGCAAGAATCTTGGCGAGCAAACCAAATGCTCAATTTTTTTCATTTTGTTGTTATAGTTATATATTCAGTATGTAGTGGACTATTTTTTAAAATTCTCAGTGGAGATTGTGGTGTGTTTGTTTTGCGTTACCTGGACACACTTGCACGTGGTGAAGATATTCAAACAAATTGTACGCAAGCACATGTCTTTTCTTATCGCAAGCAACTAGCTAAAAGACTTTTCTATAACCAGTCATTACTTTCAGAGAACACTAACATGTGAGTATTGTTTTTTTAAATGAAATCATTGCTAGTGGAAATAGTTTGGTTTCTTAATATGAAATTTTATAGGCCATCACTGTCAGTGGTCCTGAGCTGTTAATAAAAAGAATTAACTAAATTATATTTTTTTCATCCAGCCTTTGATTAAAAGTTGTTTCTAATTGATTCCATGAATTTATTATATGCAGGCATTCCTCATGTATGCATGTATGCTTCGACAGAGGGAGAAAGCAGTTTGAAGATAAAAAAAAAAAACTCTTTAAATGATTGTAATATGTTTAATTGCAATATCCATTAGTGTATCATATCCAAATATTGACATTGTAAACTGATAACTTTGTTTATTTATAATAATTAATACCATCATTTCTCAAATTGTCGAATATGCAAATTTATTTTTTTGCTGTAATTTATGAACACACGATTTGGTCATGTAAGGTCATGTAATATACAAGTAAGTACACGACCTACACGACCATTCACCATTGAAGAGAGTATGCACGACCATTCCTTTTAGCATTGGAACCTTTGAACTTATACTCGTCATTTTGCTCAATTCATTCACCATTAAAGAGAATAGGCACACGTACCAAAACCATATATGATGATACAATAAAAACAATAATATCAAATTTCATATACAAGTACACGACTATAATACTTACACGACTATATTACTTACACGACCTACATGACTAACTATATGACGTACACAGTATCAAAAGAATGCATGATGCGAAACATTTTTGCCATAAATAAATTATATTGCTGAAAAAATAATTAAACAACCTACATTGCATAAATTTCTACATATAAGAAAAAATGGTGAAAATAAAACATTGTAATATGAGGAAATTTTCTAAATTTTCCTAAAAATTAAAAAATTTAAAACCCAACAACATTAACATACCTTATTGGGTTGTTTAATAAGTAACTTTAAAGAAAGAGTGGGTGTTAAAGAAATGAATACATAATTATATTTGTGTAAGAAGTTATAAAAATGGAGTTGGGTGAAAGAAATGAGGAAATGAATATAAAGACAATTCATTGAGTGAATTTGATGCATTCATTAAGGATATTTATGACTTTACTCACATTTGTTAGGATATCCATGAAAACTAAAAAGGGTGGGAGTATTTAAATAATTTTGAAACTATTAAATGGTATTTAATTAAAAACCCCCAAGAAAATTGTGCATAAAAGAAAAAAAATCAGAAAAAAATGTAAATCTACAACGCTAACGGTTCAGGAAACCATCTGAAAAAAGAATGGCAAACTCAAGAACCCAAATGCAAAAAATATAAAAAATGGGAAAACTCTTAAGGTGAAAATTACTAACTTGACCTGTGCGCAGATTACAAATTATGTATCTGATTATGATGTCCACTAGAATTTAGGGTTCCTTTCCTTAATTTGATTATCCGAATTAAAAGATGCTAATGTTTGGGCTAAAATGTACAGTCATTGATGGGCCCAAGTGCCAAACTCACTCTTTCCCAAAAAGCCCAAATAGCAAGTGGTAGATATGTTGCCACGTAGCAAACCGCAAACGAAATTTCGTCCTCCAAAACACGATTTAAAATTTTAATTTTAATTAAAAATTTTAACATGCAAAGTCCAACGCTGAACTTTCGAGTACAGATTTCACCCACACAACTCTCAATGTTCCTCCTCCAAGTACATAAAATTCACACCTTGAACGTTGTATAATATTTGCTATATTACTAACGTTTAATTTCGTTTTAACAGAATTTGATTTTTGTTTCAACAGAAATGGAGAGTTGCAGCTTTTGGTGTGTATGGCTACATGAATTTCACCAAAAACGGCTTCAAGTAAGCTAAATTCATCTGTGTATTTTCCAAATTTGAAAAGAAATTGATGTAAACGAATCAAATGATGTAGAAGGATGCTGCATTTGTTTGTTTATTTTGTGTCAGTTTTAGAAGCTTATGATCTCGTACTCATCTTAACAAATTTATCGAACGAAGACACACGGATTATTTAACTCAAATCTCCTTGATGTTTCGTTAGCCTTTGTTATCGCATTGATTAGAATATATATATATATATATAGGACCACTTTTTTGTGCTCATCATTTTCTTTCTGAAGTTATGAGCATTATGTTCAAATTACTTGTCCTAATGATCCACAATATCATCATTTCTGGGTAATGATTCTGTGAAAGAACAAGTTAGTGGGAATCGTTTCTTTGGTCAGTAGACACTAGAAATGAGTAGTTTTTGTTTGTTAACTTTTTGGTTTATAGAGAACACTCAAAAAATTTCAAACCTGAAGATATGCAAGCTCACATAGAAGGGAAAAATTGCGTAGTTACAGGAGCAAATGCTGGCATTGGTTATGCTACCGCTGAGGGTCTTGCTTCACGGTATTGATCTTCTGTATGTTCTGCTGATTATTTGATTTATCAAGTTAAATATTGCTAAATTTTTTGCCCCCAAGGGCGTGGCCGAGTAGTTTTCAAGCAGCTTTATTTGGCTAGCAACCTAGGTTTGAATCTTGGGGGAGGTAAGGGGCCAAAAAATGGATTGTGGCTTTGCCCACCCCATTACCTTAAAAAAAAAAGGAAAACAAATCAAGTTAAATATTGCTGGTTGTTCTTAGACAAAATATTTTGCAGCTGACATTTGTTGTTGAATGTCTCTTCAGTGGGGCCACTGTCTATATGGTTTGTCGCAGTAAAGAGAAAGGAGAAACTGCTCTTTCTGCAATTCGGTCTAAGACAGGCAATGAAAATGTTCATCTGGAGGTATTCTTCTTCCTTTACTTCTTCCTTTACTTCTTAATTTACTCTTTGATGTATCTCTTTAATACTGCTTCTGTGAATCAGAGCTTCATTAAATTCTCAAATTTTTGTAATTGCCAATTCGATATTTGGCTGCAAACTTTTTCCCCTTGTGTTTTGCTCTTAAAATTGCTAATTAATTTTAGCTTGCAGCTGTGCGATCTTTCATCTATCACCGAGATCAAGTCTTTTGCGAACAGGTTTTCATTAAAGGATAAGCCAGTTCATGTTTTGGTAAAGCTCCCTTACCTTTTGCTACAAAGTACATTTGAAATGCATCATTTTACATGATTAAACAACCAAGTTTTTCTTTTTTGGTTACGTACATATATTTTGTCCAGACATTGAAATATTCCTTTTCTTTTTTTTTTTAAATGCATGAATCAATATTTTTTGTACTTATTCATAGCCCTTGGGCTGGGAGCTATGCATGTAAGCTGCAGTTGATAGCTATCACTGGGTTTTATTGTGAAACTGATGAAAAATGTGATTTCCCTGTCCNAAAAGCAAACTAATTAGTCCAATGCAGGCAGTAGAGCGAGCATAGGTAGATTTGAAGATAACGAAACACTGGAGAAGCTGGTGTCTGCAGCTACTTACCTGGGTATAAGCTATAGTCCAGAATGTGAGGGGTATCAGAGTGGTAATTTGCTGCCATTTCACAGAAGTGGTTCGCAAGGTCATATGCAACAGGATTGTAACTAGCATACTCATAATCCTGAGACAACAACAAATATCAAAGAATAGAAACATATTCATCATAGTAAATTTTAAGAAAGACGTTTGATAATTTCATTTGTTTATCACATTGTTAAAAGGTGACAGAAAAGGCATGCACCAAATGGTTTGAAGCATATATGCTTGAGACTGCTTTTATGCTTGCTTTTAGAATTAGATTTCTAAAGCTGTAAACAAAGTATTCTCAACCACCATGTGCATACCATTGGCAAATTGTCAGAAAAGGTAAGAAATAACAAGATCTTTGTGCATGCTCTCTTAAAATTCAGCATGTTCTGTAAGAAAGTAAAACTTACAATTATAGTAATTGAGCTGGTCTCTTCGTCAATCATAATGTTTCCATACTGAAGATCATTGTGACAAAAGCCAATCTCCTGATGGTCATTTGGCAACTCTTTCTCCAGCATACTGATTTCATCCTTCAGAGTATACAAGCAGAATTCCTTTTCATCTTTAGCAGAACAGAAACTTTTGGCCACACTAACCCATTTCCTGTGCAAGAAAAGCATTAGATATCTACTGTCCTGAAAGGAAAAAGCTCTAATAACTTTCTCCAAACATATCGGTACCTCAGTCTGTCCCATAGTAGTGCTTTCCTTGGACCAGGCATTTTGAGATCATGAAATTCTCTCATCTTAGCTGCTACCAACTCAGAGATTTTGGGGTCACGGATGTCAGCAGCCGACAGTGTCTGGAAATTCAACAAAATGGAAAATGTTTATAAGTACTGTCAGTAAAGCAAGGTATATATGTGTAGGGAAAGAGCACTAAGTCTTGTCAAATTCAAATAATGCAGACCAAACTCGACTGTAAAGTCATGCAACTCGAATCAAATATTCAGGCGAAACTGCTGCATTTTTTTTTTCTTCCTTTTACTATTTCTGACGGAGAATGAGAATTAGGATGGCAGGATCTGTATTTATGCAATTATATTTCACCAGGATACATATTGACTTTAACAGAGAAGTAAAACAAAATTTCCGAATAATATGCAGAGATTACTGAAGCTTCAAGCTCAGACGACAGATCAATAAAACAGTAAGCAGAAGAATCGGAACGAACTCTGTTTCATAAATCAAGATTTCTCAGGCCTCACTCTTTATCACTAGCTTTAACCAATCAATCTAAATTTAAAGGAAATGTCAATATATATTCATACCCTGGCATGAATGAACTCCTCAACTCTTCCATCACCGAACCGCCCGAGAAGCCTGGGCCCCTGGCCTTGGCTTGACATGCACTCAAAGGTTCTAATTTCATCATCCCTATTGAAGAAAACCTCGACGCCTTCTCCATAAATCCGGACCAAAACCTTTCTAACAAGACCATTATTTTTTGCAGGCCACGCTATTTGGTAAACCTCATTAGTCATTGCACCTTTTAATGGAATCACCTGCAATGCATCCGAATCATCGATAACATCTCCCCAGTCGGAAGCTACTGACTGAAGAACTTTCTTTAATTCTTCTGGAGAAGAACTTGGTAACAATTCAGTTGTCTTTATAGCCATTCTTGTAGTCAGCTCAGCACAAAGTGGTGATTGCAACAAAAATTGAAAACTTCACCTGAAATAATAAAGGTAAATAAAGTAAGAACATAAAATCAAGGACATGATGAATTTTCAAGATTCAATCTCAATCGTGCTAAAATTAAAGTGAAAGATTCAGGCAACACGCAAAGCAAAATTTCTTCTGAACAAGCGGTCAAGAATCAAGAAGCAAAATTAAAATTTACAAAAAAAAAAAAGAATCATATCAACATCTGTTTGTGTGTGTGTGTGTCTATGAAGAAGCAACATGCAAGAAGATGAGTGAAAAATAAAAAGAACCCAGTTGAGATATAGGCTCAGAGAATTGAAAGGATCTAGAAAATATAAAAGAAAGAATCTAAATAATTAATGAGAAAGAGTAAAGATCTCACCGAAGAGGAAGAGAAAAACTGAGTTGTCAGGAACGTTGAAAGCAAAGGCAAAATAATGCCAACGCTCTCGCTACCTTTATAAAGTCAGAAAAAAGAAATAAAAATTAAAAAAGAAAAGACAGATATTAAAAATGGTTTTAATTTTTTAATTTTTTTTTTATTTGAAAGTTTGACTGTTGAGAAAGTGAAAGCTTTAATTGCCTCGCCTTTCTTCGCTAGAACCTAGAAGACGTGAACAGCGCTCCATTCACATTGGATTGGAGTTGGAATTTATAGATACGGTGACGTATGAGGGTTCGAGAGAAAATGGGAACCGACCAATCATGAGCTGACAGCGTGGACGCCCGACAACTTAGAACGACCTCTAAGACGCTTTCATTCCTATTCTTGTGTCACTGATCAACTTACTTGATACGAGATTCAGGTAAGAAAGTAAAAAGAATAATAACATATAGGTCCCTGATACTTTTTACAATTTCTCAAGTGAGGCATAGTTTGTCCATTTATATGAAATAGGTCCTCCTAATCTCATAGTTAAATAACTAAAATATTCTTTATTGATAGTTTTGTCAAACACAAGTTCTTTCACAAGATGATGTTTTAATTGTGATTCGGCAGTTAGGGTGCGTTTGGGATTGAGGTGCTGTAGCTTTTAAGCTACAACTGCTGTGAAAAAAAAAACTGTAATTATGAAATAAAAGTTAATAATATATAGTAAATATAAATTTTAAATAATAATTTTATCAAAATTATTAAAGATATAATAAATTTTATATTATACCAGTGAAAAATTACATCAACATATCTTAAAAGTTACAGCAGCTAGTGTTTACTAAACACTTTAGTGCTGTAGCTTTTAAACTACAGCTGCCCAACCTCAATCTCAAACGCACCCTTAGTTGTGTATTGTTAACTTACATACTCTAATATTGCAGTTATTATTAAAATTCAACATTTTAAGCATACTTTGTTAATTTTAACACCGGCTGGGGACCTATTCACACAAATGAGCAAACTATGTCTTCAAATGAGCAAATTTAAAATAAAGGAGTTCAATGCTATTTGCCAAAAGGGGATTAACATAAAATGAATGTCGACCGCAGGAAGTTGACAGGCTTTATTAATTTTTTTTTTGGGCTTAAAAAGTTGAAACGAATAAACACTTTTTTTTCTAAAATATCACAGTGACAGACTTAGGCTCCGTTTGATACAGTTTATTAAATAGAGCTTATAACAGTAGAGCTTATAGCACTAAAGCTTATACTAATAGAGTTTTTGGATAAAAAGTCATTGGGTGTTTGGTTGTCAATAAAAAAAGTACTTTTGAACCATTAAACTGTGTAATTTTTTTTATATTATATATTTTTAGAAAAGTTCTATAACCTCTACTCCCAAAAGCTTAAATTTTGGGCTTTTGCTAGTAGAGGTAAATTGGCTTATTTAAGTTAAAAAAACTCTACTAAAAAAATAACCAAACACCATAAAAAATTTTAAAAAATACTTATACAATTAAATAAATACTTATACCTCTTAAATAACCATATCAATCAGGCACTTAATCGGGCGAGCACAGCTTGAGCCTTGACCTTGAGTGCGTTCGTTTTGTGTACACGTTACAGTCTCTTCTTATTTAAACCTCCCTAAAATATAAAGATTTTGTTGATGCGGGTATATTTTTATTTAATCAAAGATTTATTCTGTTACATTTCTTTTCATAAGCTTTTAGCTTATTGACACGAATTCGACTCTCAACCTTTCAAAATATAAAAACAAAAAAAGATGACGAGTCACTGATTTATATTTATTTATTTAAAAGTAAATGATTAGATTAAGAGAACAAATAAGTTAATCGTTTGTTTAGATAGGAAGAGGCGGCCAGGAGCTACTGTTTATGTCAACGACTTCTTAGCTTTTACACCGCCACGCAATTTATATTATTATTAAATATATCATAGGTGTGATAATGCCGTCGCGTAATATGATTTTTTTTTTTTAACCTTCGGTATACAAACAACCACGTAATTTATTTTTTTAACAATAAATTAAATAGGGAAACCGTTTACCTAGGCAGTGTGGATAACGTGTGAGCTTTGTCGGCAGATAGTCCTTTTTATTTTTATTATTATTATTATTAATTTATTTTTTTTGAATTGGTCGGCAAGTATTTTTTAATAAAAAATCACATTCGTTTTTTTTTAATTAAAAAAAAAACGAGATTGTATAGATATTTTAGGGTTGATTTAGTGTTTTTTACGCGGCAAGACACGAGTAAAGACTTTTTATAACATTTGCATCCGGATTCGAGACATAAACTTAGGTTGCAGATCTTCTAACATATATAGTTAATAATAAGGAACCTATATTATTAATTGCAATTAATATATGTGTTTATATTTTAAATAAATATATTTAAATTTTAAATAAACGTCATTTCATCGTAAGATACTTTGGTTATATAATCCTGTTAAAAGAAAATTCTCAGTTATTTTATTTTATTTGTGGGACCAAAACCGATTCTCAGCTCCATTATCAGATTCTTAATTGCTTTAAGGATTGACGGTCCCTTCAAACTTTGACTGTACGACAATTTAGATAAGCACCTATAGTTAGTTATATGGTCATGCTATGAAGGAAAGGGGTGTTGTTTGTAACCATGGAATTTGGATGCTCCATTTGCTTTTAGAGAGAAAAAGTCTCTAATCATATCCGCTCGTCGTGACTTTTGGACCCTCCAAAAGCCAATTTAGGCGCTTATGCTTTTAATTTTTTAATTTTATTTTTTAAATCCAAGATCATCTATATATATATATGATCGTTATTTTTATCATATATATATATATATGGCCATTATTTTCAATCATTGAATGTTAACCGTTTGGAGTTGATGCGGGCCCTTTTTCATTAAAAAAACACTAATAATAAATTATAGAAGCTTTTTTATTTTATTTCAATCATCCTCTCAAATTCATTTATGATGTATCATTGTTAATATAATTTTTTAAAATATTTAAATGAATTAATTATCTTACTTCAACAATTAATTAACGAATACTACATCATTTGAGATGAAATTTTAAGATGTATAGCACTAAGTTGCTACTAAAAAAAAAAAGTAAAATGGGTTTCTAAAAGCTGGGTGCTTAAATTTGTTGACTAGTTTGGTTAATTTCTTTAACCCTTCGATTAATCAATTCGATATCTTTCAAAACGCCAGGCTGCTTTCTTACGCAGGGAGTTTAAGCCACCGTAATCAAGAGAGATCGACGATGCAAAGCGAGCTCCAACAATCACGATAACATTATACACTGTCACAATTTAGAGTAAATTCATTTGATTTTCTTCTTCTTTTTTTTTGTTTTTTGGGAAATGTTGTCACGATATTGTATATTTTGCAAATTCTTATGCACGCATATCTGTAGCTCTAGATATATCTTCTCACCGCTAGGTTAATTTCTGGGTAAATATGCATGTAAGAATGATCATGTAGAGATGAAAGTAAATGAATATGTTGTATGCTTAAAAATTTCCGGCTCATCATATTTATTTTTGCCGGCGGTGCTGACATATTGCAATAATTTAATACACCATTAGAAGAGGTCTTCAAAAAAAAAAAAAAAAATCGTATGATCAAAAGTGATTCTCAATTCCACATTAAAAAGACTCGGAGAATATAATCGCATATCATGCTATTTTATTCTTCAATTGTTTCAATTTTCTGATAATTGATGGTACCTTCAAACAGACTTTATGATAATTTAGATAAGCACATATAATTACATTTAAACAAAGGGATGGTATTTGTAACCATAGAATTTGGATGCTTCATTTACTTTTTTAATTATTGATGGCATTTAATTTTTAATTGTAGAATACGTGATGATGGATCGTTACTTATAAATATCAAATGCTAACCGTTGAATTTAATTAACCGTCTTACTTGAACTTTAGACGCAAAGTCTCAGTTATTCAATCTGAAATAAAAAGCTAGATGAAGATGAGTCCCCGCTACTAGATCTTAAAAACTGCTCGTTAAAAAGCTGAAAGTCAATCCAGTTTGAACGAGCTTGAATCCTGAGAATTGAAGTGTCTCTGGGCAAGCACCCCTTTCGTTTTCTCAAGAACACCAAAGAAAATCGAGCCTCCGATGCCGATCCACAGTACTCTAGGCCCCATTCCCTGCAGCAGATAGCCAAAAGAATTACCAACTATAAAAAAAAAATGATTTTTATCATGTACATAGCAAGTTTTCAGCCAACTGAATCTGTTTCTTGTAGCCACATCAAGACGAATGGAAGGAAGAAATAACGAAATACATTACTACACTCGCGACATCACAAGATTCACAACTCTGAAATAATATAGGTTTCAGTTTATCCACCGAACCTTAAAAAGAGTAGAAATTCCTTCTTCTCTTGCGATAGTACTAACACAATCACAAATCCCTTTGTACTGGTTTGCTGAACCCTGCAAGCAATGGAAAACAGAAATGAAAATGCAAAGAAATGATAGATAGCATGTCTATTCATGACATATGATTTACGAAAGAAGGAAAAAAATGTCTTACCTGAACCATTAACCGTGTCTTTATCACATCAAGAGGCGCGGTTACAGCTCCAGTTATTGCTCCTGCAGTCAAAAGGAACTCAATTCCAGAATATTCACAAAATGTATTGCTAAGAACATGCTGGGATCCTATGCCAAGTATAGTCTATTTGGGAAATAATCTACAGGGATTCATTTCTACATAGATTGGGGGTTTTTATTTTGTAAAAATCTTATTATTAAGTGGGACTAGAAGTGGCATGCTAGAAATTATTTAGGAAGCATTGGAGTGCAAGCCGAATCAATAAGGAGAGGCAATTAGTGCACTCATTAAATTGGTGCACATATATTTTACAATTATCTTGGAATTCATCACTTAATAAAAAAAAGAGAGTTAAAAAAATTAGGAATTTGTATGGATAATATCAAAAAACAAGCTCTTCTTTTATATATTTGAAAAGAAAGGATGTATGAGTTAAGTGTCTTCATGCTACAATTTAATACAGCAATTAGATATGGAAACGATATACGGAAATAGAGCCTTTGGAGGTTTACGTTGTTTGCTTTCCTAAAATATTATTAATCAACGCAGTTGGGGATAATAACAGAAAATATTACCACAGTGAAAGGAAGCAAAAGTAGGTGCTCAGCACAAGAGCAGCATATAAACAACTCCAGGCACACTTAAAAGTCATATGGGATTGTCAAATTACCTGCAAAAGCACCGACAATTGCGTTCTCAGCGTTGCTCAAACTTCGTCGTGCCTGCAGAAAATTAGTCATGAACATAAGCTAACTCACTCCAAAGAGATTGCTTTATCAAGGGCATTGGTATTCTTTGAGTTAGACAACTGGGCTTCAAGGATTCGTACTTAAACATTTCCATTTGCACACAAATATGTGAAAACCCAAAGTTCCACTGCGCTGAAAAGGCAGTCTATTACCAAGTGAACATTTGCAATGATATGTCTGTTACTATAGTAGTTACACTTACTGCTAGCTTATAACCTAGCAAGAGCTGCTCGTAGATGCAAAATTGAATAGCGTCAAAAGGCAAGTCTCGCAACAAAAAGGATCCATATCCCTACAATTTTAGAAACAACAATCATGACATGTACAACAACTATTAGTACTGAAATGCATGACAAGAATTCAAGTAAATGTAGAACAAATGCAAGCTTCTACTTTAATTTTACTAATACTGACATCATGATAAGAAAACTTTGCAATCCTCAGACAACATTTCAGTTCTCAGACAACTTGAAAACTCAGACAGCTAATATTAACATACCGCAAAAAGCCCTTTAAGGCCCTCCCTACGAACAATAAGGCGGACAGCATCTGGAGCCGAAGTGAATTGCCCAGTCTGGATTCTTTGCTTGATCACCTGGGAAGTCTCAGCATGATAATGGGTCCTGGTATAAGATTAAATACTGCAAATTAAGATACAAACTTAAATACCTCTGTTGGTACACGAACAAGAGAAGAAGCAGCCCCTCCAACTGCACCTGCAGTCTGAATGATGTCTTAAGATTTTTACATGACAGAAAAATGCATGATCCTGCAGCTAGAAGTAAAAGTTCCCTATGTTACAATTAAAGGAGATTCATAAGAAGAAAAGACAGATTTGAGACCAATCTTCTGTTGATAAAATTCAAACAACTGCACAATGTCCAGGGAGTATATAATAGACAAATTCATAAACAGCTAATAAAGATTCATAAATGGTTTCAATCTATAGTCATCAACGTAAATCCAGGCTAAAAATCCCTTGACAATACAAAGGAAACTTACATGCATGAACATGCATCTTTTTGTTCTTATAAACTGTTCTCATGCTTTACAAGTAGAAGTATATAGAGAGAAGTATGCACTATATCATCCCTTAGATCCAAGGTTATATATGCCATGTTAACATAGAGATTATGGAAGGAGGGGGAACAAAAAATCAAAGCTTGGTTGGAGCTCTGACCATTATGTTCTTGCAGCTTAATATTTTGCTAAGCCAGCAGACTCACCAGATGAGCAAAAGCACTTAGGTTTTCAGGGAAGGTCTCTAACAACTTCTGCTTCACAGGTTCATATATGCCAAGAAATATGGCAGAAGCCCTGCAAAGAATAAAAAATTTCATCAACCAGATGCATTGCACAGAACTGTGGGGGAAAAATAGGGAGAGAGAAAACAGAAAAAGCATTACAACATAAGTTCCACTCAAAATGATCAACAAATTAAGACCTAAACTGGTGCATTGACCCATCAAGAAGCCAAAAAACAGTTATACAATCCAAATGGCACCCATCACAGAAAAATGCCTAACTATGAAGGAGATTTGACATTTTCAGATATTCTATGAATGCTTCAGCAAAGAAGAACAAAAAATTTATGATTAATTTTTTTTTCCTATTATATTGGATTTTATATCCACGTCAATTGTTCTTTTCTGTCCAATGGGAGAAAACAAATCTGAGTGAAGAAAAAGAAGCAGCAAGATATAAGAGACAATAGATCTGAGCGAGCAAGCCAATCAGTTTCACTCATCCAATGTCTTCAACTACTTTGATGGCAAAACAGCTCAGCTCAGCAACAACATCTCCAAAGCTGATCATATTCAAACCCAATTCACATGCCACTATCCTCAGCTCAATCCATAATTAAGCATATTTGATTCCTTCAACCAAAAGCTACATTGATATAATAATTCAACTATATGTTGCCTTCATGTACTACCAAGAAAGATCATTTTAGATTGACAAACAGTAAAATCAACACGGATAAATACTGCCAGTCATAGCATAGTTGCCACCACAAATTCACAACGCATGCATAATATATTTGTCCTCACTGCATCCTTGCTGCTTAATGTATGCAATTCCATTAAAAAGGTACTAAACCACAGAATGATCCCTGTGCAACAGAAAATTTGCAAATAAAAACACTTACGGGAAGGCACCAGCAAGATTTCCAACCAAACCAGAATATAGACCCTTCAAATTAATTTTCCCTCCACCGTGAGCTGCCTAACATTGAACCAATACACAGTCAAAATTTATTTAATAACATGAAATTATCAAGAATTACAGCCAATGCTACACATTGTCATAATCCATTATCACATCAAAAGGCTATATAGGATCATACTGGACTGAGCATCTGGGTTTGATGGAAAGAAATAAAATGGCGTGACACTAGTAATATTTTCCATTCTTGGGACAGAGTGACTCACTGTTAACTCATTTACTGAGTGTGGCATATACCTTTCTGGACAATTCTTAATTAACCTCTTTTTACATACAGATAACATGATTAAGAAAAGAACCTGTTAGTTTATCTATTCCAATAGTAATGCAGTACATAAAACTAAAAATGGTCAGCAACTCTAACCAATGTAATACAGAACAAAGTAACAGCAACTGCCTGCCATTATTACAAGCAGTCAAAAGAAAATTTGATATAAATAATTGTAAAATATTTAGCTGCTTTTATCTTTAAATTCAAGATCAGTAAAATGAACCTGGGGTAACTCTAAAATTGACAGTAAAAGGAATAGACAAGAAAGAAAAATGTTGTTGACAGTCAGCCTACCTGAAGTCTAGTTTTAATAGTATCAATTGGGTATAAAGCTGCTTCAACAAAAACACCAGCAGTGCCTCCAGCTATAGCACAATCTGCGAAAGCCATGTGCAGTAGTTAGAGCCACTGGACATGGGCAAGCTAGTTTTGTGATACGGTGGCAACACGAAGTTCACATCTAAAGAAATATAAGCATCAATATGCCGACAACCCAAGGAAGTCCACGACTGAATGAACTGTTTGTTTCCTAGAAGTTTATTCCAATTTTGTACAAATTGAAATAACTTTGAATAAAATCAGCTATCAATCTGCTATAAAACTTGATTAATAGGCATTAAAAATTTTATATCATACTTGTAATATCCATACAACATACCGAATAAAACATGTAAGAAGTTAAACGGCTTATCTTCTTCCGCATTAACAGATGCGAAGGCCACTCTTGGTTCATCCCTACCATTCCACAACTTGCTCTTCAACACCAACTCATCTGTAAAACCATAACTGATTACTGCTGCGACATTAAAGTAGTGGACAAGTGAAGATAAAAAGACAAAATAAACTCATAAAATTGGTTAAACGAGGTAACATGCTTGATGACACGTTAGTTTGCGGGGAAAAGGTTGAATGTGTAGCAGCATTACTCTCTCATATACATATACTGCCACGTGTACCACATCATTCTTACATTCTCTTAATTTTATTTTTTTTTGGGGGGGAAAATTATAGTTTCATTTGACCAGCAAACAATTTGACGGCAACCAAAAACCAAAACAGAATCAATCAGAGGATTAATCAACAATACCAGATGATTTTGTCGGAGAGCTGCTAGCATCCATGGCCATTGATCGGTTTCAACTTTGAAAGGTCAGCTTAGCTACAAACTGAAATGAAATTATTCGGAAAATTAAAAAGAGAGTTAAATTGTAGAGATCAGAAAATTAAGCAGCAGAGAATAAATATTAATTAGGTATTTGTTAATTTGTAAAGACTTATTATTAATTACTTACGTTATTTGAAAGCCTTTTCGTCCTTCTTCGCAGCAAGATCAGGTCAGTCATAACTCATAAGCTGGCATTTTATAAAGTGATTTTATATTTGTAAATGGGCAATAAATAAATGTGGCCGGCTACGGTACTACAGTAATACCGTAACAAAATTATAGTCAAAATATATTTAAATGAATGAGGTCCGTTAAAATTTAATAGTTAAATATAACTACAGTATGATATTATAATTATACTATAATTTATTTTTTCTTGATAACAACATATGGTGGGTCTTTTAGTTTTATATTTTTTAACTCTGGAGGACAATTTTTTTTATTTGGTTATGATTTGACACGTAAAATTAAATTAATTAAATATTAAAATTATATTATATATAATGATGATATATATATTTGGTACAGTATTATATTATATTATATTTAAATAAAATTAAATAGTATTTAAACTAAAATTAATTTTAACCTTAAATATTATTAAACTTCATTTAAATCTAATAAAATATTATACCAAATATAAATCATCTCTACATATAATCCAGCTTAAATATAATTTAATTATATTAAATGTAATTTAATATTTTATCTCAAAAATTAGTCAAATCCCACACTTAATTACAGCTCCCACGTATAGCCTAAATTAGATCACGCGCAAAGTCCCTGATTGTGATCTCTACTAAAATGACTAAATTAGCCTTATAATTTATCGTTATCTCTATTAAGAGGGATTTATGATGATACAATTTAAAGATTCGAAGATCCTAACTCCAAAAGATTCTATTATTTTCTTTTGTCTTCTTCAATCCTGCCCAAGTTGTTGATGTAAGCATTATCCTCTAGTATCTAGCGTGGCATTTTTCTATTAGTCGATGAAGAACTTTGACTTGGATTTTCTTTTTAATAAACAAATAAAAATGAGAAAGGAACGCAAGCATAATAAAAGTCATGACAAGATATTTGTGGGATTAATAAAATTTTCTTTAATGATTTTATTTTATTTTATTTTTTGAATTTACTAAAAGATAAAAAATTTTATCATAATTTTGTTCACTCAAAGAAATTTTTATCATAAAAAATTTTATTATACATATATCGGTAGTAAAGTTGCAGAAGAAAGAGAAAATTTGGAAAGGAAAATACATCTAAATGTTGCAGTGGGAAAACAAATACAATAAATTGTATAATTTGAAGAAATAAATTAATATAAAAGTTGAATAGCAACAGCTGCAGAGCGCGACGATGGGGATAATAAGTTGGCCCATGTGCCATGTGTAGGGTCACCTTCGCTGTTTTGGGGCGGTTTGGGATTCAGAGTCCCTAGGTTGTTGCTTCTAAATGACCAAAATGCCCCTAACATGCATCCCGTTGACCTTTTCTAATCGTGCAAGCTAATTGAGCAATTATTTTAATTTATATCAGATCAGGTGATCCGTAATTGCAAAGTTTATTCCGTAACAAAGATTACTTTCACATCTGGAGTGTGCTTTTGTATTCCCAAAATGCCCTTGATTATTGACCCTTTTAGGGGGAATCATCAATCAAATCTAATAGTTAATTTTAAACGCCATGCTAATAATGTGGTGAAGTAATTAATAATATTATTTAGTATTTAAACCGGCCGTGATGCTCGTGGAGCCACGTGAGCAAAACGGGACAGCCGGGATGTCAAACACCACGGCTTGGAAAGCCTTGCAATCAAAGTATCTTCTCAATAATTTGATTTTGGTATAAGTAAAATGGATTTGTTTTTGTTGTCCATATGAATTTAATTTTTTACTTCATGTTTTTTGTGTTGTTAGTTTTGTGTTTTACGTTAATAATAAACTGACAGACCGTTGTCAATTGTCATTTTCGTGAAAATTATAAATACACAATCTATAGGGAAAAAAAATTATGTTACCACCGGCACCGTTATTTCATTATAATTAATGTAAGTAATTTCATGTGAAAAGAGCTAAATTAAAGTAAAAGTAAAGAGCTACTACTAATAATAATAATAATAATAATAATAAAGTGGTAATTCGTTCAAATATTTGAACTCTTATAAAGTTATAAAATCTCTTTCTTTAGCCAATGACATTGATGAAGAAAGGAGAATTTAATCGGGAAACGATGCATGAAAACTTGAAAAGAAGAAACAATTTTCAAAAAATTACATCATGAAAATAGATGATTTTTATTTTTTTTGGCCAACCTCTACTTTACGCACTTGCTTTTTACATTGATTGAAATTATTCACCAACATATAAATTATTGAAAGATGAAAAGTCATTTTGGTAGTCCTAAGCCATGAGTCAATACCACTGACAATTGTTTATTCTCTATCTTATAAGTAGCTCACTCCAAGGCAAATAATTTTAATTTTCTACCAATCCAAACAAAAGAGGAATTAAGAATATTCTTATACATGACAGCTGCTGCAAAGATTCAAAGCTTCAAGTGCATAATCTTTCTTGTCTCGGCTTCTATAATTCTCAATCTCTACTTCATCGTAAATCTTTATGAGGGCAGTGAATGGAATCTGAGTTGGAGTAGCAAAGCAGCCAGAGAAGCTGAGGCTGTGGCTGCCATTTCTTGCTCAGGCCATGGAAGAGCTTACTTAGATAGCCAAGTTTTTTATGGAAACCAGCCTGTTTGTGAATGTAACTCTTGCTTTTCTGGCCCCGATTGCTCACTTTTTTTGCCTGGTTGTGCTGCTGATGCTGAGAGGTACTTCTCTAACTCTTTTTCTCTTAAACTGTCACCAAACTTTTCCTTGCAGAAAAGAAGAAAATGGAATTCTGAACATGTAAGTAATTTTTTTCCGATCTAACAAAAAAATAATTAACCTTATTTAGTGCATTTTCCGAAGTTGTAGGTCCAAGAAGCGCAAACATGTCACTATTTTATTATTTATTGATTTCATTATTACTTGCCAATATATGAGGTCTGTAATTAGGAAGAGGATATGCAGATTAGATTTTCTATTGGGGATCCCCTTAAGTTACATGCGTGTAATAGTGAGTGGACCCACACCATTCATTATTTATGTGAGAGGATTGTAAGTTATATGTATGTAACTTAGCATTAGTCTTCTATTGGTGGTGAACATGGGTATGGACATTAATTTTTCAAGAAAAATTGAGATGATGGAAAACATCTGTAATTGAAAAAGAAAAAAATAAAGAAAAACCTTAGGGGTATCTTTGTTAAAATGGTATTTTTATAATTTAATAAAAGTAATGTTTTATGGAATGATAAAGTGTTAAATAATAATAATAGATAAAGACTTGAAACACGTATTGAACGAGTTTTTCTTAAAACGTTAATTGCCCCCTCTCGTTAGAGATTACTTATGAGTTTACCGGCAAGTTACTTTCAAGATACGACAAGCATTTAATGTGAATATACACCTAGCAAAAGTGAAGAATTTACTAAAAAAAATATCAACATTTTATATCTAACAAATTTTGTTTGTGTTTTAAGAAATTGACAAGGACAAAAATTATAAAGAATTAAATTATAATTGAAAGTTATCTCCCTTGCCCTTATATAGACTTTTTAACACCACACCCCCACCAAAAGTGATTTTTCAATAACCAACCACCAAGTATTGTGACTTTTCATAATTAGATTTGACCAAAATGTTCCACCAAGCATTACGACTTTTCATAATTAAATTTTTATTCTTACTTGACCATAACACAACACAGCATAAAGAGAATAAAAATTATAAGAAAATTATTGTTCTGAGGAAAAGATAATGGTCTATTTTTAAAACATATGTACTACTTTGGAAGATGGTCGTTATTAATTAATTAAGATCACAGTGGGGATCCATTGTTCTTGGAGCCATTTTGGATGAAGCATGCAGCAAGTAGTGCAATTGTGATTGCAGGGTGGCACAGAATGAGCTATCGCTTCACGCATGGTTCTTCTTTCATCTCCCAAGAGCTTGAAAAGAAAATCCGCAAACTTCATTCCATTACTGGAAATGCAGTAACCGAAAATCGCTTCATCATTTTTGGCGCCGGATCGACACAACTCCTCAATGCTGCAGTTCATGCTCTTTCCTCTGATTACAACTCCTCATCATCAACTGCTAGAGTTGTTGCTTCTATGCCCTTTTACCCGGTCCGTGCTTTATTAGTTTTTGCTAATTAGTTTTTATAAACTTAATTAATTACCTCTTCTCTACTACATCTCTGATTTGATTTAATTATTTGTTTTCTTTTTCAGCTTTATCAAGAGCAAACAGACTATTTCGAATCGGTGGATTATAAGTTTGAAGGAGATGCAAATTTATGGGGGAATGCTAGCTCAGATACGCATCTGGTTGAGTTTGTGACTGCACCAAACAATCCCGACGGACAAATGAACAAAGCAGTTCTTAAAGGCCCGTATGCAAAGTCAATCTATGATCATGCTTATTTTTGGCCTCATTTCGCTGCGATTCCAGCCCCTGCTGATGAAGAACTCATGATTTTTACAATTTCTAAGCTCACTGGTCATGCTGGCTCTAGATTTGGGTAATCTTCAAGAAACTATACTGATTTTATGTCATACCCTATTCAACTTTATGATTCTCAGATGCTATGTCCTGCATTGAATTAATTTGAACCAATATCTATGGTTCGGTCACTGCGCAATGATAATGTGATGCATTGTATGTAAATGCAGATGGGCGGTGATAAAGGATGAAGCCGTGTACCAAAGAATGTTGGCGTATATAGGTTTAAACACAATGGGGGTTTCTCGGGAATGTCAGCTGAGAGCTTTCAAGCTTCTGAAAGTAGTGCTTGAGGATGGAGGAAACAATATATTTGAATTCGGATACAACACCATGAAGAAGCGTTGGGAAAATCTGAGCAAAATCATCTCATTATCAAGCAGATTTTCTCTCCAGGAAATTGCACCCCAGTACTGCACTTACTTTAAGAAAATCAGACCACCTTCTCCAGGTAATTATTAATCAATTGCAGGATCTTATAGAGTCAAATTAAGATGCTAATTAATTAAAGTTTCCAAATATATTAACAATAACTACTACCCCTCATATCATGCAGCTTATGCATGGGTGAAATGTGAGAGGGAAGAAGACAAAGATTGCTATGAAATTCTGAAAGCTGCTAAAATCATTGGCCGAGAAGGCAAGAAGTTTCGAGCAGAAGCCCGTTTTGTTCGTCTCAGCCTCCTCAAAAGCCAAGATGATTTCGACCTGTTGCTTCATCGACTGGATGAATTGATCTCCAAGGAATAAGCTGAAACTATTCGAAGAATATGATCAACCATCCGTTGATCATACAAATTAAAAACAAAAATAAAAGGAAAAATCTTTCATGCATGCATCAAAAGTATCTAAAACTTTTTTCTTTTTCGTAATTATAAGCTTGATGTTTCAAAATAATAATTCGGAAGGAGAAAGGAGTCATGGCTATTGACCCTCTGTATTGGTGTACAAGATACAAGAATAGAAAACTATTATCGTTAATTTTCTTTGTAGAATTTGCTGAATTATTAGTAAATATGAAATTAAACAAACCATTTCTGTAAAACTTTTTAGTTCCTAGTGATTTTGGACGGGTGCACAAGTTTAAGAATGACACTTGGCGATAAAAATTGAAATCTATTAAAATATTATTTGAAAAGGGTGATATTTACTCAACGACATTAAAGGCTTAGAGCTACAAACACACCCTCGACCTCAAATTTGGGGCTCAAAACTCAAAAGGGTGTGTCTACCTATTCTTTGAAAATAAGGGATATTTATGTAATAAAGTAAAATATTAGGGAGTTTAAAGAACTAACCATTGTTAGAAAACTACAGATATAAACTAAAATTTAACGACCTTTTCTTCTTTCCGTCGACTGCCGCGGCCACTGGTAACGGGAACAGCGGGGCTAACTCCACTGCAACAGTTAGTATTTTCTCTTCTCTTATTTCAATTGTCTCGCTTCTGAGTTTGTTTCGCTTCTCTTTAGTATCATCTGTAAAGTCTCTCAATTTATTCAAGATTTTTTAATACGCGTGAATGAATTGATTGCATTAAGCAACTGTTATTTATTTATTTATTTATTTGTTAATTTTGTCCCAATTGATGACGTTTCAAAGTTCCGTGTTAGAGTTTTTTAGTTAAAAGTTTCAATTTTGTGTTAAAGGAGATTTGATTTAGAATTTTAATTTTAGTATATTAGCCAATTCCCAAGTTTTTAATTTGATTCAATGTATTCTCTTTGTGTTCTAACTCAATTGGGTAAGGTTGCTGCCGAAAACATAATGGAGGAGACTCGCTGCAAATTCTGGCTTCCCAAGAAGAACAGATTCTGTTCAAATGCGCGTCTAAACGGTTCTTCTTTGTAAGCTATCTCTTTCTATTTCTCCCTCTTCTAGTTCTGTAGCATATATTAATTCTCATATATTTTGCAATTTGATTGTAAGAAGGTTCTGTGGCAATCATAATCGGAGGACCGATGGTCAGTGGATTCCATGCCCAATTGACCCTTCCCAGTAATTTTCTTCGACACTGACTAATCTTAGCATTTGTGTATGTTACTGTTGGTTCTTATGTGATGTCGGCATATTTTGATTTTGTTCTTTTGTTTTCTACAACTTGGTAGTTCTGTTCTTAAAGAAAACCTCGATGGACATGTCAAGAGATGCCCTCTATTGAAACAAGTTCGGTCTTTAAGTCAGCAACCATTTTATCATAAGGGCATTAATGCTGGCAAAGAAGATGATGAAGAAGAATTGGGTGCAGTCACATCCACAGCAGTTGAAGATAATGTGACCTCTGAAATGAAGAGGAATGCTGTTCACAGCATGACTGTGCCCGAATTCTGTAATTTGATTAAGAAGATTGAATCTGTTCATGCTCTGATATGTAATGGTATTTGTGACTCGTTTAAGATTCCAGAAGCTTGTGGTATGTGGATTAAGAGAGAAATAGACAGGTAGTTAACTTGAATTACGCATATGTTCTGTTTTTGGGTTGTTTGAAGTGAGATGAGTTGATTATTGGCAGGAAATTACCGTTTCAGGAGAAACATGTTACGCAACAGGCATCAATCCTTGGGAACTTGGAAGAATTTGGGGTGTTGAAGAACTCTGTTGGAGTGAATCAGGATGATGAGAAGGCTACACCAGCTGTGGTTGAGTTTGGTGCTGGGAGAGGATACTTGACGCAAATGCTTGCAGATTGTTATGGCACAAAAAGGGTCTTTCTGGTTGAAAGAAAGTCATACAAGTTGAAGGCTAGTCAAGTTGAACTTAATTCAGCTTATTCATCTATGCTATATTGATTTAGTTTCTGTTGTTAAACTATTTTATGGTGGTATGGTGGTGGTGCTTTTAGGCTGATCGGTCCTTGAGACAGAAAGAGAGCTTGACAATAGAGCGGTTGAGAATTGACAGTAAGTTTTTTTTTTTTTTTCAGAATTCTGCTTCCAGGAATGTTGTTTATGATTCATTTGTTAGTTTGCCTTCCAGATTTACATTAACTTTTGTGAAGATGAATTCACTTAGAATGCTGTTTAATATTCTCCTCTTTATTTGGCTCACTTAAGGGGAAATGGTGTAAGGTTATAAGGTTGATGAACTTTTGAACACTTTTGATCCCCTTCTAGGAGCTTATGTAATTAGAAGATCACGCATAACCTAATCCTGCACTTCTTTTCTACTGGATATATAATGATTATATTTGCAACTGATAGTTAATCAGTATACATTTTTTTTTTTAAAAAAATGTTTCTTATTTTTTGCATACATTCTGGAATGCAGTCCATTAGATGAAAGCTGGTTTGCATATTCCTTACTTTTCTGCACTTGATACATTATAAATCCTACTTCTGCAGTTGAGGATTTGGACCTGAGTGCTGTGGAGTCATTAAGGAATTCTCCTTATCTGGCAATTGGTAAACATCTCTGTGGTCCTGCCACAGGTAATTTGCACCTTTTTAACAATGAAGCTTGTAGTAGAATGTTAAATGTAAATAACTATCAGTTGCACGAGATTGCTTCATTAACTGCATTCTGTTTTTCTAATTGAAAAACTTTTTCTGCAGATTTGGCTCTAAGATGCTGTTTGATGGAACAATATACACAAGATAATGTTGAACACTGCAGCAGTAACAAGCATGTCAGAGGTCTTTCTATAGCAACATGTTGCCATCATCATTGCCAGTGGAAACACTATGCTAGTAAAAATATTGCCTTCCTCACATAATTAATATACAACCAGTTACCAAAATTGCACAGATCGTTCAGTTCTAGGCTGACCGTGCTACTTTGGCCTTGCTACAGATAAAAAATATATGTTGAATCTAGGGATCACAAAGGAAGAATTTCATGCAATTTCTTGGTTTACCAGCTGGGCGGTAGATGCTGATCATGGTTTAGATCATCTCGATTTTACTGATAGCAGAATGCATTTAGAATCGATGTAACCTCTTTGAACTTATGTTTATTCAAATGGTGCTATCTTTGTTTGTTAATAATCTCAATGTTTTCCTATATAGAATAGAACTTTTTCTCACTCTCTTTACAGTTTATAATCTATTACACGGTTTTATACATGTCTGCAGTGAGAAAGAATTAGGTAGCGGGCTTCCAGTGGGAGTTGAAGACATCGTGAGGAATATGAAGGCAGTTGAAAGGGCAGTGTTGGGATTTATGTGCAAGCAGATCATTGATGCGGGTAGATTGATGTGGATGAAGGAACAAGGGTTAGAAGCCAAGCTCGTTAAGTATGTCCCTTCAAGCATCTCTCCTGAAAACCATTTGCTGATTGCCAAACTTGCCAGTCTTTCCTAAGGTGTCATGATTTCTCTTTATCTATTTTGTATTTGGAGTTGTAAGATTTATTAAAATGCTAAATTGCGGCTGTAGTAACAGTTTTGCTGAATTATATTGTCATTGAAACTAATTGTGAACACTTACATTTACAAAAGAGCTGATGATTGAAAAATAAGAACTAGTTGTCCATTTTAGTGGAACTATTTAACATTGTGTTTTGTCAGTATATGCAATTTGCTTTTTGCAGATTACTCTTGGAATAAATAATTTTGGTATTTGCAGCGAGCTTCCCATTATTCGATGATGAAGGACAAGGCGCAATAGGCGGGGATAAAAATGAACCCGGTGTCTTTGCCAGGTGTTTGTTGCTAAGCTTTGCATGTGATTACCAAACTTGGCCACTTGGCAGCGGTTATGAAGCAAAGCATAATGAAATGTTGACAAGTTACCTCTTATAAGAAGTTTATGCTTAGTATCCGGGTTTTATTTATTTTATCTAATGGGATCCTCCATGTACCCTTAAGAAGTTCATAAGTTTATGCGATATTATATATGTTCCATAATTTGATATTTTTAAATGTTTATTATCCATTATGAGCTTGGTGGGTTTTGTTTGTCTTGTTTCATCCCCAGTTTTGTGCCGCAACGGGTGCAGTCATATCCACAACAACAGTAGTCGAAGATATAGATATTGATGTTGCCTGTGAAAACTAAAATGAAGAGGAATGCGTGATATTGATTTTAGTTAGTTTCTGTTGTTACCCTGTAATTATGTCACAGAGCTCTTGTAGACTAGACGAGTCAAAATAATTTTATCAATTTATGCAAAGATCCTACCAAGCAACTTCCGGTTTTCTCCATGATTGGAAAATGATGATGAATNAAAAAAAAAAAAAGAAAAACCTTAGGGGTATCTTTGTTAAAATGGTATTTTTATAATTTAATAAAAGTAATGTTTTATGGAATGATAAAGTGTTAAATAATAATAATAGATAAAGACTTGAAACACGTATTGAACGAGTTTTTCTTAAAACGTTAATTGCCCCCTCTCGTTAGAGATTACTTATAAATTTACCGGCAAGTCACTTTCAAGATACGACAAGCCTTTAATGTGAATATACACCAAGCAAAAGTGAAGAATTTACTAAAAAAAATATCAACATTTTATATCTAACAAATTTTGTTTGTGTTTTAAGAAATTGACAAGGACAAAAATTATAAAGAATTAAATTATAATTGAAAGTTATCTCCCTTGCCCTTATATAGACTTTTTAACACCACACCCCCACCAAAAGTGATTTTTCAATAACCAACCACCAAGTATTGTGACTTTTCATAATTAGATTTGACCAAAATGTTCCACCAAGCATTACGACTTTTCATAATTAAATTTTTATTCTTACTTGACCATAACACAACACAGCATAAAGAGAATAAAAATTATAAGAAAATTATTGTTCTGAGGAAAAGATAATGGTCTATTTTTAAAACATATGTACTACTTTGGAAGATGGTCGTTATTAATTAATTAAGATCACAGTGGGGATCCATTGTTCTTGGAGCCATTTTGGATGAAGCATGCAGCAAGTAGCGCAATTGTGATTGCAGGGTGGCACAGAATGAGCTATCGCTTCACGCATGGTTCTTCTTTCATCTCCCAAGAGCTTGAAAAGAAAATCCGCAAACTTCATTCCATTACTGGAAATGCAGTAACCGAAAATCGCTTCATCATTTTTGGCGCCGGATCGACACAACTCCTCAATGCTGCAGTTCATGCTCTTTCCTCTGATTACAACTCCTCATCATCAACTGCTAGAGTTGTTGCTTCTATGCCCTTTTACCCGGTCCGTGCTTTATTAGTTTTTGCTAATTAGTTTTTATAAACTTAATTAATTACCTCTTCTCTACTACATCTCTGATTTGATTTAATTATTTGTTTTCTTTTTCAGCTTTATCAAGAGCAAACAGACTATTTCGAATCGGTGGATTATAAGTTTGAAGGAGATGCAAATTTATGGGGGAATGCTAGCTCAGATACGCATCTGGTTGAGTTTGTGACTGCACCAAACAATCCCGACGGACAAATGAACAAAGCAGTTCTTAAAGGCCCGTATGCAAAGTCAATCTATGATCATGCTTATTTTTGGCCTCATTTCGCTGCGATTCCAGCCCCTGCTGATGAAGAACTCATGATTTTTACAATTTCTAAGCTCACTGGTCATGCTGGCTCTAGATTTGGGTAATCTTCAAGAAACTATACTGATTTTATGTCATACCCTATTCAACTTTATGATTCTCAGATGCTATGTCCTGCATTGAATTAATTTGAACCAATATCTATGGTTCGGTCACTGCGCAATGATAATGTGATGCATTGTATGTAAATGCAGATGGGCGGTGATAAAGGATGAAGCCGTGTACCAAAGAATGTTGGCGTATATAGGTTTAAACACAATGGGGGTTTCTCGGGAATGTCAGCTGAGAGCTTTCAAGCTTCTGAAAGTAGTGCTTGAGGATGGAGGAAACAATATATTTGAATTCGGATACAACACCATGAAGAAGCGTTGGGAAAATCTGAGCAAAATCATCTCATTATCAAGCAGATTTTCTCTCCAGGAAATTGCACCCCAGTACTGCACTTACTTTAAGAAAATCAGACCACCTTCTCCAGGTAATTATTAATCAATTGCAGGATCTTATAGAGTCAAATTAAGATGCTAATTAATTAAAGTTTCCAAATATATTAACAATAACTACTACACCACATATCATGCAGCTTACGCATGGGTGAAATGTGAGAGGGAAGAAGACAAAGATTGCTATGAAATTCTGAAAGCTGCTAAAATCATTGGCCGAGAAGGCAAGAAGTTTCGAGCAGAAGCCCGTTTTGTTCGTCTCAGCCTCCTCAAAAGCCAAGATGATTTCGACCTGTTGCTTCATCGACTGGATGAATTGATCTCCAAGGAATAAGCTGAAACTATTCGAAGAATATGATCAACCATCCGTTGATCATACAAATTAAAAACAAAAAAAAAAGGAAAAATCTTTCATGCATGCATCAAAAGTATCTAAAACTTTTTTCTTTTTCGTAATTATAAGCTTGATGTTTCAAAATAATAATTCGGAAGGAGAAAGGAGTCATGGCTATTGACCCTCTGTATTGGTGTACAAGATACAAGAATAGAAAACTATTATCGTTAATTTTCTTTGTAGAATTTGCTGAATTATTAGTAAATATGAAATTAAACAAACCATTTCTGTAAAACTTTTTAGTTCCTAGTGATTTTGGACGGGTGCACAAGTTTAAGAATGACACTTGGCGATAAAAATTGAAATCTCTTAAAATATTATTTGAAAAGGGTGATATTTACTCAACGACATTAAAGGCTTAGAGCTACAAACACACCCTCGACCTCAAATTTGGGGCTCAAAACTCAAAAGGGTGTGTCTACCTATTCTTTGAAAATAAGGGATATTTATGTAATAAAGTAAAATATTAGGGAGTTTAAAGAACTAACCATTGTTAGAAAACTACAGATATAAACTAAAATTTAACGACCTTTTCTTCTTTCCGTCGACTGCCGCGGCCACTGGTAACGGGAACAGCGGGGCTAACTCCACTGCAACAGTTAGTATTTTCTCTTCTCTTATTTCAATTGTCTCGCTTCTGAGTTTGTTTCGCTTCTCTTTAGTATCATCTGTAAAGTCTCTCAATTTATTCAAGATTTTTTAATACGCGTGAATGAATTGATTGCATTAAGCAACTGTTATTTATTTATTTATTTATTTGTTAATTTTGTCCCAATTGATGACGTTTCAAAGTTCCGTGTTAGAGTTTTTTAGTTAAAAGTTTCAATTTTGTGTTAAAGGAGATTTGATTTAGAATTTTAATTTTAGTATATTAGCCAATTCCCAAGTTTTTAATTTGATTCAATGTATTCTCTTTGTGTTCTAACTCAATTGGGTAAGGTTGCTGCCGAAAACATAATGGAGGAGACTCGCTGCAAATTCTGGCTTCCCAAGAAGAACAGATTCTGTTCAAATGCGCGTCTAAACGGTTCTTCTTTGTAAGCTATCTCTTTCTATTTCTCCCTCTTCTAGTTCTGTAGCATATATTAATTCTCATATATTTTGCAATTTGATTGTAAGAAGGTTCTGTGGCAATCATAATCGGAGGACCGATGGTCAGTGGATTCCATGCCCAATTGACCCTTCCCAGTAATTTTCTTCGACACTGACTAATCTTAGCATTTGTGTATGTTACTGTTGGTTCTTATGTGATGTCGGCATATTTTGATTTTGTTCTTTTGTTTTCTACAACTTGGTAGTTCTGTTCTTAAAGAAAACCTCGATGGACATGTCAAGAGATGCCCTCTATTGAAACAAGTTCGGTCTTTAAGTCAGCAACCATTTTATCATAAGGGCATTAATGCTGGCAAAGAAGATGATGAAGAAGAATTGGGTGCAGTCACATCCACAGCAGTTGAAGATAATGTGACCTCTGAAATGAAGAGGAATGCTGTTCACAGCATGACTGTGCCCGAATTCTGTAATTTGATTAAGAAGATTGAATCGGTTCATGCTCTAATATGTAATGGTATTTGTGACTCGTTTAAGATTCCAGAAGCTTGTGGTATGTGGATTAAGAGAGAAATAGACAGGTAGCTAACTTGAATTACGCATTTGTTCTGTTTTTGGGTTGTTTGAAGTGAGATGAGTTGATTATTGGCAGGAAATTACCGTTTCAGGAGAAACATGTTACGCAACAGGCATCAATCCTTGGGAACTTGGAAGAATTTGGGGTGTTGAAGAACTCTGTTGGAGTGAATCAGGATGATGAGAAGGCTACACCAGCTGTGGTTGAGTTTGGTGCTGGGAGAGGATACTTGACGCAAATGCTTGCAGATTGTTATGGCACAAAAAGGGTCTTTCTGGTTGAAAGAAAGTCATACAAGTTGAAGGCTAGTCAAGTTGAACTTAATTCAGCTTATTCATCTATGCTATATTGATTTAGTTTCTGTTGTTAAACTATTTTATGGTGGTATGGTGGTGGTGCTTTTAGGCTGATCGGTCCTTGAGACAGAAAGAGAGCTTGACAATAGAGCGGTTGAGAATTGACAGTAAGTTTTTTTTTTTTTTTCAGAATTCTGCTTCCAGGAATGTTGTTTATGATTCATTTGTTAGTTTGCCTTCCAGATTTACATTAACTTTTGTGAAGATGAATTCACTTAGAATGCTGTTTAATATTCTCCTCTTTATTTGGCTCACTTAAGGGGAAATGGTGTAAGGTTATAAGGTTGATGAACTTTTGAACACTTTTGATCCCCTTCTAGGAGCTTATGTAATTAGAAGATCACGCATAACCTAATCCTGCACTTCTTTTCTACTGGATATATAATGATTATATTTGCAACTGATAGTTAATCAGTATACATTTTTTTAAAAAAGAAAATGTTTCTTATTTTTTGCATACATTCTGGAATGCAGTCCATTAGATGAAAGTTGGTTTGCATATTCCTTACTTTTCTGCACTTGATACATTATAAATCCTACTTCTGCAGTTGAGGATTTGGACCTGAGTGCTGTGGAGTCATTAAGGAATGTTCCTTATCTGGCAATTGGTAAACATCTCTGTGGTCCTGCCACAGGTAATTTGCACCTTTTTAACAATGAAGCTTGTAGTAGAATGTTAAATGTAAATAACTATCAGTTGCACGAGATTGCTTCATT
>MKYO02027955.1:798557-813494 GCA_002013955.2 Citrus medica | reverse complement strand
TTTTTTTTTTTTTTTTTGCTCGTTAAGACAACCGCACAATAATCATTTGAATTACTGGACCACGGACAGACCAAAAATGGTTAATTCCTTTTGACGACAAAACATGCCAAGACGATTAAGGTAACCAATCCTAAGTATGTGTTTCAACTTTTTCTTAACAAGGATAAATACATACGTTCACTGGTATTTTAAATAAGGATATGTATACTAAATTGGAATCATTATTTATCAAGTACAACGAGGAATCTAACAACAATTTAATAAAAGATTAATTCACGCGAGGCTGAGCATCAAAAAAATTGGAAAAACAGACTAAAAATATTTTAGATTGTCTCAAATTGTATCAAAGTGAGGAGTTTCCTAATTGTAAGAATACTATATTCAAATAATTGCATATATAGTAATTAATATATATGTAATTTAGCTTCTCTCAAGAATGACAAGAGAATGCTGAGAGAAACGGCAGCTTGTGCTGCCGTTTTAGCTTCTCTCTCTCACCATTTTAATAATTTTTTATTCTTAAAAATAGATTAAAAAATGAAAAAATGACAGAAGACAGCCCATGTCACATGCATCACTCTCTCGCTATTCTGAACGTGTTCCTTTACATCTTTATAATGTTTAAGAGAAAAGTAAAAGTACAAACACAAGGCTACGATTTTGGCTTCCCATTTTCTAGTGTTTTTTTTCAATAGTAAAAAAAATTATCAATATTTACATCAAAACAATATATATGCTCCTCTGATATTAATGGTCTTTTTCCAATTAAATTCTTTATCCTATTAAATTAGAAGAGCAAATGAATCGAATCTCAATACTAATTAAATAGCTTGGACTGGAATCATACTCTAAATCTTGAAAGTATGAGAATTGCTAGGGCTGAGAATCCCTTGGCTCATTTTCAGGTGGTTTGATAGACGATCATGACGGAAAAAATTGTTCAAAAGTCGTACCTCTTTCTCAGCAGAATGCTAATTTTTTATTGTTAAATATATATATATATATAAAGAGAAAATGACATAATCTAGAGAGAGTAAGGAAGCTTGATGGGGAGCCGCAAAGAGTGAAGCCTGAGAGAGTGAAGAAGCCAGAGACAGAGAGATGATGAAAGTCAAGGGAGGGAGAGAGTGATGGAGTGATGGGGATTTGGTAGATGTGAGTGGTCTTCTGTCATTTTCTCCCTTTTTTATATTTTTAATAATAAAAAATATTAGAATGGTGAGAGAGTGAGAAGTCGAAACGGCATTCTCTCGTCCTTCTCGATGTTTAGCACAACTCTATATAAATATGGGGTCTGCATTATATACAAACATTACGTGGAGCATTACAAAGTTTGACCAAGAGGGAAGCTGGAAATTGGAATGAGGATGGAGTTTAAAAAACAAACTACTAACAAGTCTTCATCAAGAACATAATTTTCAATATGTGAAAGCGACTTAAAAATTGTTAGTTGAAAAACAATACCCATGTCCAAACACACCTTAATCTCACTTATTTTTATCCTTTTTTAACGACAACAGCAACAAGCCATCAACAACAACGATTCTAACTGGCGTCATTGAGAAGAGTCATGATCCTCACTTTGAAAAAAGATTATATATTTTGTAAAAGGTGTATGTTATTAATAATAAATAAATCAACCATGTTTCTAAATGGATTTTCTAACCTTTTTCAGTTCCCAAACTTCGAAACAGTAATAAAACATCCAATGTGTATACGGTACACTACATCAGTTGTAATATAAGAATTTGAATTCCGTCTTTATAGATTGATGTAATAACACACATTAAATCAATGGGGGTTGTAAATTTTTTATTTAATTAAAAAAAACCAATCATGAATTTAAATTTTTAAAACCTACAATTAACTGAATTTGGAAATAAGACTAAAAGATATTTTCAAAATTTTCAGTGGTTGAAATAGTTTAATTTAATCGGTTACTTACTGTAACGGATATCTTAGTTCAGCCTATAACAATCTGAATTTGTACCATGTATTTGGGTGATCTACAAAAAAGATTTTTTTTGTGATCTATAAAATAGTACTTTTTTCGATAAAAAATAAATGATAGTAAAAATAATGGGTTACTAGTGTGATTCCTACGGATTCCCGTATTTTTGTTATGCTTTTTCTTCACCAACTAGTCTACTGAATTTGGTGTCTAGAGCCTAGGAGTGATCACAAAGTTTTATGGTGTGCTTACTTCTCAGATTGAGAAATCAGAATTGTTGATGGAGCTTACTTCGCAAAATTAGAATAAGAATCATGGGTTTGAGAATGGGAGATTGATTCCCATGGGTGTGGTGGGAATCAATTTCCCATTCCCGAGATTGACCATTTTGACCCCCACAAAATAAAAAATGTACAATTTGTCATCAATTAAGAAATTATAATAATTAATTAATTAATTTGTATATTATAATTAATTAATATAATTTTTCTAATAAATTTATATATTTGGAATATATTATTATTATTAATGATAAAAATAAAAATAATTAATATATTAATGTTAATTAATAATATTATTATTATCATTAAATAAATAATATATTATAATTAATTAATATATCAATGTTAATTATTAATGATAAAAATTTTTATAATTAATTAATATATTAATATATTTTTAGCAATAATAATAATAATAATTTTTGAATAAATAATCACAAGAATTAAAATACAAGATAATAATTATGACAATAATTCATTAAGTACTTTTAGTAATTGGTTACAATCGATATCAACCGTAATCAATTAAAGCTTGGGTAAGGAAAAAACCCTAATGAGCTACGGGAAGGTCTCTCCACCGCCACTAGCAAGCGACCGTTTCACCAAAAAGACAAAGTTTAGGGCTGAAGGGGCTGATGGAGATAACCCCACGCCCTTATCCTACCGTGATATCGCCATGGAGGCAAACGCGGGCTCTGCAAATGTAGTTTTTGGCATGAGTGATGAGTGGGAACTGGAAGAGGAGGATGTTTGTTGTAAGGAGGACGAATCTATGCCTTATATTGCCTTCTCACAGAGAGTTCATGACCGGCTAGCAAAACCTTGGGCAAACTCAGTTGTTGTTAAAACCCTTGGACGTAACTTGGGATATAGAGTTATCAGCGAGCGTTTGAAGAAACTTTGGGGTTCTACAATGGGTTTCTCCATCATTGACTTGGCGAATGACTACTACCTGGTCTGATTCCAGAATGAGGGAGACGTGGAATATGCACTCACGGAGGGGCCTTGGACTATCATGGGGCATTACTTATTTGTTCAGCAATGGACGCCGGATTTTGATGCTACCACGAATAGAGTTGATCGTATTGTGGCTTGGATTCGTTTATCCGGCATGAATATTCACTTTTATCATAAAACTATCATTCGGCGGTTAGGGCAAATTGTTGGTCCGGTTATTAAGATAGACTACCTCACTGCTGCAGCCCAAAGAGGAAAATTTGCTCGCATTGCGGTTCAGTTGGACCTTGAAAAGCCGCTGATTTCTCAATTTAATTTTGAGGGAAGAGTCCAGAAGGTGGAGTATGAAAATCTGCCATTGATCTGTTTTTGCTGTGGCAAATTTGGCCATTATCAAGATGCTTGCCCTGATGGTGGTGTCACTCCTGTGGAAGTTGAATCGCCAACTTCTTGCCCTGATGCTGCAAACCGGGTTATGGTGGTTGGGGAGGGTTCTAACCAAAATGAGTCTAAGTTTAGATCGTGGATGGTGGTTACCTGTAAACCTCGCCCTCGTAGATTTTCAGAAAGGGTTTCTCATAAGGTCTCGGTTCAGAAGCAACATGGGCTGAAAGTTAATGAGTCACGGTTTGATGTTTTAGGCAAAGTAATAGATGAGGAAACTGCACCACAGAATCAGGATGATACTTCGGTAATTCATCAGGAAACGCTAGAGCCAATATTAGAGAACCCCAACGTGTTAGCCCCTAAATCAAGAAGCATGAAAAAGAAACAAGTGAGTCAACTTATGCGAAAATATCCTACCAAAAAGATCTCAGCTCCGTCAAACAAATCCATAGCTGAAAACATCAACCCAAATAACCATAGCTGTGGCCAAACTTCCCAACCACATAGTCCTACCCTGGCCATGCAAGGCATGCATGAAAACCTCAAGATTCTTACCACGCCTGAACTATGTGCCACCTCTGATGTTCCTTGTAGCTCCATGCATGGCATGCAAGCCCTTCCCAATCCAATGGTTGCTTCCCCGATCCCTGTTCATATAACCCTTAACCCTTTAAATCACAGTGCAGTTTCTTTTTCTAACCTTTCATTACAACTTCCTCATTCTCGGCCTCACCATGAACATCTATCCGAGGGAGTCTTGGCCCAGGTTTGTGGTAAAGAGCCCCCTGATGAGGATGGAATGAATAGTCCTAATATACGGGGAGGAACTTTTGGGGAGCTTGACTCAGCAGTTACGGGTAGGAGGCTATTTTTAACTGATGAAGATACTTCAGGGGTTCCTGATGCTTTTATGGTTGATGATACTGAAGCCATAGGGCTGTCTTAGCTTTTCCGCGGCTTTCCTCTAAAATCTTTTGTTATGTGTATTACAACTATGTTTTGGAACGCTCAATGTGCTGCTTCACCGTCCTATCGTCGTTCTTTTTCAGCTTTGGTTAATAATTACAAGCCCGCAATGGTGGTGCTAATGGAACCTCGAATAAGTGGTTCTAAGGCGGATAATTTCATCAAGAAAAGTGGTTTCGACAAATCTCACCGAGTGGAAGCTGTTGGCTTCTCTGACGGCATTTGGGTTCTGTGGAAACATTTATTTGATGTTGAAATTGTGGAGAACCATTCTCAGCTCATTCACCTCAAGATTTCTAGGAACAATAACCTTCTAACTTGGATGACAGCTATTTACGCTAGTCCTAATCCGAGCATTAGGAGACACATTTGGAATGAGTTGGCAAATGTTGCTCTTACTGTCCAGGGTCCTTGGCTGTTAGGTGGGGATTTTAATACTATTTTGTATAATTCAGAGAAGAAAGGAGGATCTCCGACGGGCACAGAGGCGTGCAAACTTTTTCAGTCTTGGTTTCATAGTCACTGCATGCATGACTTTCTTTTTCATGGGCCACGGTTCACTTGGTCTCGCGGCAACCTCTTTAAACGCCTTGATAGGGTTATTTGTAATGGAGATTGTGCTCAGACTTATGCTGCCTCTACTGTTCTTCACCTTCCAAAATTTAGTTCTGACCATAGGCCGCTTCTAGTGAAAGAGAATATTACTCCTCCGAGGAACTTGGATTCTCGGCCGTTTCGTTTTCAGGCTGCTTGGCTCACGAATGATGGTTTCAAGGATTTTGTGGCCAACTCATGGGATCGGAATGTCACCTATCTAGAGGCGGCCAATCTTTTTCGGGTTAAAGTCATGGAATGGAATAGGCAACATTTTGGGAATAGTTTTTGGCGGAAACGACGTTTATTGGCTCGGCTGGGGGGAATTCAACGGGTTTTGGAGAAGTATACCTCACAAGGGCTTCTTGAGCTTGAATTAAAATTAAAAACCGAGCTTGAAGAAGTGCTTACTCAGGAAGAGATTTTTTGGCTTCAAAAGTCGCGCAAAGACTGGCTCCTCTTAGGTGATCGTAACATTTCCTACTACCATCAGAAAATTTTATCTAGAAGGCGTCGAAATCATATTACAGCCATTCAAAATAATGCGGGTTCTTGGATTTATGATAAAAAATAAATAAAGGCTCATGTGATTCAGTTATACTTATCCCTGTATTCTTGCGATTCTCCACATTTTCGGGCATATCCGCATCCACACTCTTTTCCTTTTATTGATGATGATGAGCTTCAATATTTTCATGGGCAGGTGGATGATGATGAAATAAAAAAAACTATCTTTGGCATGCACCCGCTCAAGGCCCCGGGTCCGGATGGCCTCCATGCCATTTTCTATCAAACTCAGTAGGATACAGTTGGCTCATCTTTTTGTTGCTTAGTGAAAGAAGTTTTTCAGCATAAACGTTTGACTGGGGATCTAAATGCCACTTTGATTGCGCTCATCCCAAAGATTGAGAATCCCTATTCGTTGAAGTTGTACCGCCCTATCTCTCTCTGCAACGTAGCTTACAAGACCATAACTAAAATTATTGTCAATCGGCTCTAATCGATTTTACCTCAATTGATTGGCCCCCACCAAACTAGCTTTGTTCCTGGTCGTCACATCACGAAAAATATTATGATCGCTCAAGAAGTTATCCACTCCATGAGGAAAAAGACTGGTGCTAAGGGTTTTATGGTGATTAAGGTTGATCTTGAGAAGGCATACGATCGCCTTAGTTGGGAATTTATCAATGATACTTTGTGTGAAGCTCGTCTTCCCCCTGATCTCATTCAGGTTATAATGGCTTGTATTACCTCAGTGAAAATGCAGGTGTTGTGGAATGGTGAAGTGACGGATGAATTCTTCCATTCTCGTGGAATTCGCCAGGGTGATCCTTTGTCCCCTTATCTTTTTGTTTTCTGCATCGAACGCTTGAGCCACGGGATTCATAATGCTGTTACTGCTGGTAAGTGGAAACCAATTCGTTTGGCTCGTAATGGTATCCCCCTCTCTCATCTTTTCTTTGCGGATGATCTCCTGCTGTTGGCCGAAGCTTCTACTAAGCAAGCTCGAATTATTTCGGCAGTCCTAGATGCTTATTGCTACAGTTCAGAAGCTAAGGTCAATGTTAACAAGACTTTGCTATATTTTTCCAAGAATGTAGGGGGTGCAGACATGGCCAAGATCTCAGGTCTTCTTGGTTTTTCAGTCACACAGGATCTTGGAAAGTATCTTGGGGTTAGTGCAGACATGGCTAAGATCTCGGGCCTTCTTAGTTTTTCAGTCACACAGGATCTTGGAAAGTATCTTGGGGTTCCTCTTCACCACACACGGGTCACCAATAACATGTTTCAGGATATTGTTGATAAAGTTGAAAAGCGGCTCTCTGGCTGGAATGCTTCCCATCTGTCTCTGGCCGGCCGCATTACCCTGGCTCAATCGGTCCTTCAGGCCATTCCCATTTACATCATGCAAATTGTTGCTCTACCTGCTGGGATTAGAGAGAGGATTGATCGGGCATGCAGACGTTTTATTTGGAGTGGCTCTTCACCTCATCAACGTCTTAGCATGATCAGCTGGAAGGATATTTGTAAACCAAAGTCAGCTGGGGGGTTGGGGTTTAAATCTCTGGCTATAATGAACCGTGCTCTTTATATGAAACTTGCTTGGGGTCTCATATCATCCCCAAACAGTTTATGACATTCACAATGTGCCACTTATGCTTCCAACGCGCTATGGTTCCCACTTGTGGAAATCTCTTGGAAATGTGTGGAGTGAAGTCCTGGCAAGTAGACGCTGGTGTTTGGGAGATGGCCAATCCGTTTGGTTTTGGTGGGACCTTTGGGTGACTAGGGATGTCCCTCTTGCAGCATATACAATCAACAATCTTCCAAGTAATATATCAAATGGCAAAGTGGCTGATTTTGTTAAAGAAGATGGTTCGTGGTACTGGGATCGGTTTGAACAGTTTCTTCCTTCTCACATCATTCTTCAGATTGCTGATTTCCATCCCCCGTCCCCTGATAAGGGCACAGATTCTTTGTTTTGGGCTCACTCCAAATCTGGGCGTTTCACTACTCATTCGGCTTACTTGGCACTTTCAAATGATACTCCCATGCATGATGACAGGCTTTGGTGTATGGTTTGGAATTGGAAGGGTCCCTAGAGTGTGCGGATCTTCTTATGGCAAGTGTTTCACGATCAGCTGAAAACAAAGGCCAAATTGGCTCGTCGTCACATCCCGGTATCAACCTCTTGCGATCGCTGTGGGGCTGTGACTGAGGACGCTATGCATGTCTTGCGGGACTGTGCCTTGGTCAAGCATTTTTGGCTCCTGATTCTCCCAGCAAACAAACGACAACAGTTTTTCAATTCACGGCTCCAGGAGTGGCTTCGTACGAATGTGGGGATTGTTGGAAGGCTAGGGAGTGTTTCTAATTGGGCCATTTTCTTTGGCATTGCTCTCTGGAGGCTTTGGTTTTGGAGGAACCATTTCATTTTTAATCAAGCTTCTATGGATTCGAATGTTGTATTAATGGATGTCTTTACGCGCACTGCGGAGATGCATAAGATTCATACTCATCCGCTAACCATAGGACACATAAGGGTGACGAGATGGATCTCTTGGAAACCTCCAGATTGGCCTTGGTGCTCTTTGAACACTGATGGTGCCCACAACATGGGAGGGATTTCTATTGTTG
This sequence comes from Citrus medica, assembly GCA_002013955.2. Lineage (NCBI taxonomy): Eukaryota > Viridiplantae > Streptophyta > Magnoliopsida > Sapindales > Rutaceae > Citrus > Citrus medica. The sequence continues at coordinate 805,220 of MKYO02027955.1, read as the reverse complement.
GGGGATTGATTCGTGATCACATGGGTCGCTGGCTTAGTGGCTTCGGGATGATGATTGGCTCCTGCTCTATTACAGTTGCGGAGCTTTAGGGTTTGTATCAAGGGTTGCAGCTAGCTTGGAATTCTGGTATAAGGAAGCTTCAAGTGGAAATAGATAGTCGTTGTGTGCTGCAGTTGGTGACTCAGTCATCATTGGAAATCAATCACTATGCTCCGCTGATTCAAGCTATCAAGGATTATCTAAAGATGGATTGGCAAGTTTCTATCTCTCATATTTACAGAGAAGCTAATTTCGCAGCTGATAATATAGCGAACCTAGCTTTCTCCATTCCTCTTAGTCTTGCTATCTACCATACCCCCCGTTGGGAGTTAAATCTTTTTTGTTTAAGGATGTTTATGGGATGGCCCATTCTCGCTTGGTTGTTCTTTAGCTCTGCTTAGAGCCCCTCTTTACCAAAAAAAAAAAAGAAAGTAATTGGTTACAATCTGACTCATTCATATTCCAATTTCAAGACAAATAAAACACGTTAACGACAATCCAATTCATTTCGATTCCGATTCCGATTTCTACAGTTTAAGTAAATAATTCATTTTAATTTTCATTCATCATTCTTATTTCAATCCATTCGCATTCCTGCTCATTGACAATCCAGTTCAAACTTATTTTGATTTTAGTAACATTGCTGATTAAACATGGAATAAATGATTTCGGCCGCTTGCTCTTGCAATGGAATGGAAGCAAGAGGTTAAGGGGATATATATATATATATATATATATATATAATACGCATGCTTTTAATTTGAGATGGTGGGGACGGCGAATGCAAGGTAAAAGAAAATGAAAATTACAAATTACATGGTTTAAGATACCGTAAATTACATGGTTTTAGTCCTACCTAGCAGCTTTGACTAAATCAGCAGAGATGTTATAGCAATGCTGACGTCTGATGTTTGCTTTTTTCTTTTTTTCTCAAAATTTTATTTAAATGAAGGGGGACCATTATTATAAACTTATTTTTATTAAGCGATCATGTCTGTTCAACTCTTAAGATTGAGTTGTAGCATATGCGTGTGCACACACACACATCAAATAGAAAAAAAAAATTAAAATTAAAAAATTTTAAAATACTTGACTTAGGGTAGTGTAGTGTATTTCACACAACAAAAATTAGAAAGTGTAATGCTAATAGCAAATACTTCCACCGCTTAAAGCTGCTCAAATACAGCCTGCTGTATATAGCATCCCATTTGTAAATAATAATCAACATTCAGTGATAAGAATTGGATACAAAAGCAAATTAAGCTCCCCCCAAGCTTGTCTTCTATTTTCTTATTCCTTTTTATTAGGCTCCTTTGATTTCAATTATTTCCATTGTTTAATCTCATGATTTGATACTTCCCATTTAATTGCACGTACGACAAGTTCATACTATTTTAGCAACACTAAAAATATCTAATAATTCAATGTTTGGAGGCTTCTTTTTCTATTATTGTTTTTTTTTCCCAAATAATTACAACGGTTGGTAAAAGTTGTAAAATTTCCAACGATCTTTTTAACCTCACGTGCCTTGTATAAGTCAACCGCACGAGAAGCCCTTCATATTTTAATATTAGAACATAAAATTTATAGCATGATCTGTTCATTTTATTAATGAGAGTACTGATATTTATCCAACATGATTTTTTTTAAAAAAAAAATGGCGACAGAATTAATGTTAAAACTATATGGAAGTACTGGAGATTATAGGCTAAATTAACATCAAGCAAATAAAAAATACGTGCTCCAAAGCAATACACTTTTTTTTTTCCAAAAAATAAAAAAAGAGTACGGGAGTGAAAATAAATCAATCAATCATAAAACAAACCAAAGATGTAGCATTTATTGATATCATTAGAATGAAAGTTCAAACGGATTATTCCTGGTAATATTCAACTAACCAACGAAAAATAAAAGCATTAATTCACAAAAAGAAATAAAATTCAACGAAAAATAAAAGCATTAATTCACAAAAAGAAATAAAATTATGTAAACAAACCAGACCGACGTACATATCAGCATGCATGTAAATTTTTCAACGCACTACTGCGAGGTGCCATACGCCGAAAAGTTTAAGTAATTCTCTCCCCAGTCCAATCCCGTACATCGGCATTTCTCTCCCAGTAGCTTGATCATAATAATATTCCTTAAAAAACACAACCGTATCACCGGCTTCCACTTTCTTCTCCCGAACAAAATTCAGCCAATCACCGGAGATAGCAGGTTTTCTGTGAGGTCCTTTCGCACGGATACTCAAATGAAATCTCCATGGCGGAAGTTCACCCTTGGCATCAAATGCCACGACTTGTAGAGAGCGCTCACCATCTGGAAATTCAAAAAAACGGTCATCAAGACGTTTGGTCGAAACATAAAGTCTGTCACCGGCATCACTAGCAGTGATCTCCTTTGAGTACACCTGCTGCATCTTTCTTGGACTAGATATTAATTCACTCTTAACTGTGTAGATATCAGAGACTAGAGAGTAGAGAGAGTTGCAAGCTATATATATAACTTATAAGCGTTTCGGCAAACTCAATACATGTTGGATTGTTAAATATGAGCTCTTAGTCTACTTATTATTATTTTTTCAATAAAAATATTAGATGAGGTCATTCTCATATTCTCTTATTTATTTATTATTTATATACGAAAGGTCATTGCCAGTCAATTTAGGACGGTATCTTAGTTCACAGATTTTAGCTTTGACTTGTCATATATTTTAAACTTTCACATATGTCATACACTTTTTAATCAAATGCGGGAATGAATATGTGTATATATATGTTTAAACTTTCATATATGCCATACAATTTTTATCATAAGGAAGGCTGGTTTATCTAACTAAATATGATTCATTGAATATGATTTGGTCCCCATCGCAAATATAAAGATTGATGAGCTCATAATTCGCTTAAAGTCCTGACTCCTAAACAAAAATTGGAATAGATAAACATTAATACAAATATTTTTATTGAATTGGACATAAAAAATATTTATGAGCACATATTTGTGGTGGGGACCAAATATTTTGATAAAACCACCTTTCTTCTAAGAGAATCCCGTTATCAAAACTCTAGAGGGTGACATCCATGCATGGAAATATTTGCGTAAAGCAGAGAGCAAAAAATGTCATCAAAATATAGAATAATCTTGTTACAGTTCAATCAAGAGAGACCATAAAAGAGAAAGTACTCTCTCTCTCTCTCTCTCCCTCTTCGTAAAGTCTATATTCTCTGATTCTCTCAAACAATAGTGTGTGTACTTGAGTGATTATTTTGTTAGATATTTTCCATTTTTCTTTTATTTTTTTTCGTCTCAGGACAAACGAAAATCCAGTTATGCTTTGCTTTCTAAGGCGGGCCCCAAAATCCAAACTCAAAATGACTGGAAAATCTTGTACCTTTGACTTGTAGCATGGTAAAATTGAATTTGGTACATCATACATGGTATCAAATAAATTGTTTATCCTTTATCCTCTTGATTAGTTTTTTTTAATATATAATTTTAGTTCTATTGATATATTAATGGCATGAAAAATATTCATTTTATTATTAAGATGTTTTCAGTTCATATATATATATATATATATTTGAAGCAATCTAGATTAATTTCTTTGGAGTTTTTTTTTAAATTTTTTTTTATATCTTGCTGCTGGATTTACTGATTTTTTTTCGCTATACTATGTATAATGGATGATTATTGTTCTTTTCCAAATTAACATAATGAATTCGCTTAATATTTTGCAGGGTTCTGGAGCTAGAAGAAGAATTGTTCTGAAGGCCAAGGTTTTCTTCGCATCAAGGATGGAAACTAAATAGCTTATAGCTATTTAGCTATTTAGCTTTCACATGAACCTCATCCGAAAGACATTAATTGCGTATTATTTCTCACAACTAAAGTACAAACATTGCATTACAAGTTACTAGTTTTTCACCAATACACGCATGCATCATTCATTACTGGCGGGGCGTCATAATATGTAAATGGCATTTCATATGTGTGGTTGTTAACTGCCAAAGTTAATGCCAGTCACTTAATCATGCATGAATTTGCATGTATTCCTTTGCTGCATTGCTCATAACCATAGCAGCCATGGTTAGTGGCACTGTCTTTTGTGACCAATGCAAAGATGGCCGGCCAGACCTCTCTCTTTGATTACCCCCCCATTTATGGTTTTTCCCATATTTTCTCGTAACAGTAACTTTGATGTGAGCAGGATTCGATCCCGAAACCTCTTGAACTATTGTGAGAGGTGACATTTATGTTTGTCGTATTCCTCCGTAACGATCGATACTAATTAATTATCCAAGAGACCCATTCTAGCTCACTTCAAACTGTATTTAATTACTAGGAATATTTTAAGCACTTCAATTCCTGTGTAATCTTGAATGCTTAATACCATGAGCATGCTCCACTATATATTTTCATTTGGTGATCATGACTTGCACAACTGCTTGATTTGATTCTTTAAACTAAAAAAATTCATTTGGTTTTCGTCATTTGGTAATTTACCCAATTGTTAAAGAATTGACATGATTAATTGGAAAAGCCATGGGGAGCAAGAATATAATTCTCAGCAAGTTTTTTCCAAATGCACTTCTTTTCCTAGAACCAGTGAACATAAAAAAAAAAAATACAATTCGCATTTTGATGCTGAGAAGAATTTCCAGATGGCATATAAGCACATTAGCTCTCTAATATATATATATATATATATATATATATATATATATATATATATATATTGATAATTTATTAACTAATTAAAATTTTGTTAAATATAAACTAATTTAAAGTTATTTTAAATATGTAAATACGTTGTAAACTAAAAAATTAACTACAAATTATTAAAAAATAACTTTTCAGTCTTTCAAACAAAATATTAAAGGTATTTCATTATTTTTCTTTTCATATACTGTTTAAATACAAACTACCAAATAAGTTTTCAAATAATAAAACATCCCATCAAAAACATAATTTTCAATCTATGAAACAAATTTAAAAAATACCAATTAAGAAACAATACCAAACTCACCCCTAATCTCACTTATTTAGTTATTTTACACTTTTTTTACGACAACAATTTTTATTTTTTTTTTGGCATTAAAGAAAGAGAATTAATTTGCATTAAACAAGTGGCTTACAGCTTATTCTCAAAGGTTCAAGTTGTTTTATAGATCGTTGCGTGCACTGATGACTTTACTCTCATTGGTTTAATTTGTGGGACCGCTATACTGAACATGGTGTTATCCCCAAGTTTCATTATTCATGACATTTTCTTAAAAAATTTTGGTAACGATTTTTTAATTATATACAAATCTTTTTATTTATATATTAACTTGAGAAGGTTACACAACTTTCAAAATAAAAGATAAAAAAAAATGTATGAAACAAATTTATTTCGTTGGCTACCCAAATTTGATTCTTAAGAAATGTAAAAAGTAAAAAAAAAAATTATTTGTACCATTCGCAGTCCATCATCTAATCTTTTAGTTGAGCAAATTTATTCAAGTGATTATGGATTGATAAATAAGAAAATTATAAATTAGTAAATATTGAACATGAATAGATAAATATATATATATATCAAGAGTTTGTTCAAATCTCTAATATGTTCATTGTTCAAATCGTGAGAAAATCTTTTATCCCTCGTAACTAAAGATATCAACTGTTAATTTTGAACACCTTATATATAGGATCGTTGTAATTTTTATTTTTACATAAGCATTTACTTTTCATTCATATATACCATAATTACATATTTAGTCATTTAGATTTAGTGTTTAGTTGATCTTTTTGCTAACTTTTTTGAAAGATACAATAAGTACGTATTGAATAAGAATGTAAAATTAATTAAATCACAATCGTATATTGCTATACATGCACGTATGACAGAAAATTATGAAGAGTTGATCACATATTAGTTCCGAACTGAATTCAAATTTTATAATCACGTCTCAGTCTTAATAAACCTTATTTCTTTTAATTTATGGACTTTTACCATTTTACTCATTTGTTTGGATTCAAAAATAAGAAGCAATTACACAAAAAGAAAATTAAACATTAATAATTAGGGACAACACAAAAATACTCATATAGGTTCAAGCCAGGTGTTGCTCATGAATTTAACCCAGATTGTTCTACAACAGTAAAAATCTAAAAGGGTTTTTACTGTTTGGTTAAAGTTAAACCACGGAATTTTTCCATCTAATTTTTCTGTTTAGTTTTCAAATTTACCCGAAAAAAAAAAACTTCACTTCAAAGAATTGTAACTAAAAGCTATGAGTAGGAAGTAAAATAGCTAATCTAGCATAGTATATTGGTAAAAAAAATTAAAGGGTCTTTTCGGTTGAAATCACATTAACTCATCAAAATAATCTGGAAAATTTACGAAAATAACCATAAATATTTTGTTATTTTTACAACTAACCCTCTCAACTTTTTTCTATCAACATTAGCCAAACACAAGCCTTTCTCCCCAAATTACCCTTCTGAACTTGTTGAACTGAGTCGTGGGTGAATCTGAGTCGTGGGTGAATCTGGCGACAGGCACCTGTCGCACCTTGCTTGGTGCGACAGGTGCCTGTCGCACACACCAAGTCTTGGGCGACAGGCTGCCTGTCGCAC
>MKYO02027955.1:757844-798092 GCA_002013955.2 Citrus medica | reverse complement strand
TGAGTCGTGGGTGAATCTGGCGACCGGCACCTGTCGCACCTTGCTTGGTGCGACAGGTGCCTGTCGCACACACCAAGTCTTGGGCGACAGGCTGCCTGTCGCACCAACAACACTTGGTGCGACAGGCACCTATCGCCTAAGGCTTGGTGCGTGCGACAGGCACTTGTCGCCCAAGGCTTGTTGCGACAGGCAGCCTGTCGCACCAGATTCATCTACGACTTGCAGTTCACTGAAACTCTCGAGCAAGTTTAGAAAATAACTTATACTACTATGTATTAATGAAAATAAATAAAATAGCTAACTTAGGTTTTGTTGAAGACTATAGATGGTAGATCGGACGCCGATGAGGGATGAAGCCGCCGCCGACGAGGGCTGATGTTACCGCCGATGATGGGAGTTTGTTCGGTTTGGGAGAGATGCGTGAAAGAGAGTGTTGGGGGAGAGATGGGAGAGAGGGGTATTTTAGTCTCAAAGGATCTTTTATGGCTAATGTTGATAGAAATTTATTTGGAGGGTTAAGATGAAAAAAGCCAAAATTTTTATGAATTTTCCAAATTTTTATGGCTGTTGGTGTAAATTTCCCAAATAATCACTCATTTGACAGTTTTGTTAAAAATACATTTATCCTCCACGCTTATTCTGAACACTGCCATTGTTTACGAAATACCTGATAATCGTGACATGAGAACATATTTAAGATGGGTGATTATAATCTCATATTGGCATCAATGTTGTCATAACAACAGACCAACCACATGTAACAACATACAATGACTTACCATCACAGCTTCAGTCACAAATGCTTCCTAGTGATATCTGGGTCAAGAATAAAATCTTCTGTAGCTGTTTCTTCCAACCAGATAATCGTGGACTTCGGTTTGTACCCAGGCATACTGGCCATGACTGCAGCAAATTGTTCAAGACCATATCAGGATTGGATCAGAAAAAAGCAAAAAAATGAAACGTGATTAGCTCCTGCGTAATTTATTAGATCAAATGGACCTGAAAACGAAGTGGAGAATAAACTTCGCTCGGGTCCTCTCGCGAGAACAGAAGAGAAATTGAGATAAAGAACGAGAAGTGAGAAAATAAGCTTCATTTATATTTGTTTTATTGGATAATTTTTTTAAAAAAATCTTTTATTAAAAAAAAAAAAGTTTTTTATGAGTTTCGGGTGAGCTTTTCCGTTAAGTCCTTGTGTCTGTGATTTTCATCTTAGTTGATTTAGCAGACTTGTCCGAGCATGAGAGGGAAAATTTGTCGAAATGCTCCTGGAGCATTCAATATGTGTGTGCTTCAATCATTGTTGACTACAATTCATGGTTAGTGAATAAGAGACGAAGACGCGATCGCACGTGGACAGCACGTGATTCGTTGAAGGGAGCCCCCTTTTTAGCCCAATTTCTACATCTGGCGATGCTAAAATCACCGTACTAACATTCCGAATACATTCCTTGTTCTTTTTAATTTTTGATCAGCCCCAACTGTGCATCGTTTCATGGGTGTGTCTAAAACCACTCACTCGTATTCTATATACACCCCCTCTCCTGTCCTTCTGAATAAGAAACGTCATTTGTCTTTTCGATTCAATCATTCTACCTAACGAGAAGCCATCAATCAACGTGCTTTATTCTACTTTAATTAATTTATTCATTATAGCCTCGTTAAAGGCGATGCTTTAATCAAATCGCGATTCCTATCTCATCCTTCACCTCCACCTCCACCTTTCACCTAATGATGGACAAGCCATAACTTCATTTGGTAAGATTCGGATCAAACATATGTTTTCTTTCTTAAAAATCGGAATCAAGAGGAAATGACACTGATGCTTCAGTTTTAAACACAAAAAATTGACCTATTAACAATCCTAACCCTACTAATCAAAGATTAAACTCCCACGTATTCATGAATGAGTTCGAATAATAAATTAGAGTATCTCTAAAAGGATTTTTAAATTTTACTTTTCAAATTTCAATTTACTTATTGATGTGGCAAATAAGTGTATAAAAAATATAATTCCCTCAAAAAAATTCACTAAATAAGAATAAATTAATATTATTTTAATCAAATCTTTCCCACTATCAAATTGAATTATTATTATATTTTTTAAAAAAACATAAATAATAATTATTGCAGTCTTATCTTTTCAATGAATAATAATAAAATATTAATAGAAGAGGGAGAAACACACTCGTTAATATTGAAGAGTGAGAAACAAATCTTATTTAAAGAATCTAAATTAACGTATTTTTTAGATTGTTTAATATTGATATGACTCTTCAAATAAAAAGTAGAATCTTATTTGAAAACTCTTTTGGAGATGCTCTTAGTTATTATGATCAAATCCAATTCGATTTTTAACATCTTTAGTACATTTATATTAGTAGAGTGATAGTATCAAACATGAAACAATAAATCTTTTACTAATCTTATATTTCATATAATTTACTCATCATCCAATATTTAAATAGTGGATTTGTCACTAAAATTTGTCTTAGTGGCGAGCAGCAACTCTTCACCTGATGATTGAAGTCGAGATTTTTTAAGCAGCTTTATTTATGTCATGCAAGTAATTTTTTTCTTTTCCTTGAGAGGTCTCGACAGAAGTTTCTGATGCAATTACTACGTTTATACCATACTAATCTAGTATTAAAAGAAAAAAAATTGTATGTATTGTTATTTTTACATATAACTTTCATCTCAATACGAATATACAATGGTATTTTTTATGTATATATCAAAAAAAAAAACAAGTAATGAGCGGGACTATACGAACCTTAAAAAATTATTTTGGCACCCACTTTCTTAACAAAACTCATTCGTAAAATTTAAAAACAAAAGTTTTACTCTTCAAATTTGTCTAAATACCAAAAGTAACCCCATCTTTGCCTTCGTTTGAACTAATTCAATTATAGTTTATTTGTTAGATTTAAACACTCGTTAAAAACTGCAAATTCACAACATCAATATTCATCTCCCAACATCTATAAACGGCTAAGGCAACATGATTCATGTCCAAATTGAGGCTATAAGAAAAAAACAATCTCTTAAAAAATCACAATCAATTCATTGGAATCATCTACATTTGGTTGCCTACAATTCAAGAAACTCTAGTTTTTATGATAATTTCCATCAGATTTTAATCTCTCTATCTCCCCCCCCCCCTTCTCTGGCGTTTAAATTTGATGAGTTCATCATATTACATTAAAATAAAGTATTATGGAAGAAATCAACTTTTGTTGAAACTTAAAATAATTTAGTTATTAATTAGAATACTTGTTATATATTTTATTATTAGAACAAAAACTGATAGAGAATATGATGATGAAGAAATAAATAATCAATTCGAACGTTGAATGCTAGTCATGCTAGTTCCACACAAACATTCAATTTTGGTTTTGAAAAGAAAGAGGAATATAGATTAGGGTTCCTCTTTTTTTTTTTATTTAATGTAATTCGTATAATATGAATTTCAAACATTCATGATTTGAATGTCAATGTATTTACTAATAATTCACTTTATGAGTATTTTTACAATATAAAAATTTATAAAAAAAATATTAGAAAATTTTCTTATATAGCCACTTTCAAAAACCTATTATAAAAAATAGCCATAGAACAAAATGTTTTAAAATAATAACCACACACATTTATTATGAACAAAATTACCCCTCCCCAAAGACCATTGTTGAAATTGACTAAATCACCTATATCATCATCGCTCGTCATCTCATAAATTTCTTTTTACAATCCCATCATCACAATCTCACAATCACATACCTAATTATCACAACCTACATCAGCAAAAGGTTATGCATTGTCAATGGCATGAGGATTCGACCTAAAGGACGACTCTCTTACACTTTTACAGTAATTTTTAATTGATTGGTGGATTATTATTGATAAAGAAGCACACTATGATATGTATTGACATGAATACTTCAACCAAAAAAATTATAAAGAGTTTGATATAAGCACATTAAGTATTCGTTAAAATGTCTATAAGATATTTTTTTCAATTATCTCAATAAATCATATGGATATTCCTCTACAATTATAGAAACACATAATTTACCAGATTTTTCCTAATTTTTAAATTCACACAAACAAATATCTACCCATATTGTAATAAAAATTAACAAAGAGATATGTTTCTACAAATATCTACAAAACTCATATATCAAACTTAATTAATCTTACAATCTAAATTTCAAAAAACACTAACCTTAATTCCTTCTTGAGTTTTTTTTTGTGTTAATTGATTTTATCTTCAGTGCTAGTTAAATAATTGTTGTTTGATGCATATGAAATCGGAGTAATTTTGTGTTTAGTTGTTGGAGAGAGTTTGAGAAGTCAAATGAGAGGGAGTTTTATGGAGTTTGTATTTAATTGTCGAGGTGAAATAGTTTGTATTTAGTTGTTGGCATAAAATGAGAGAAGGAGTTTTGGAGAGGGGTAATTGAGTCCATACAAAATGTGTGTGGTTATTATTTTAAGAACTTTTATTCTATGGCTAATTTCTATAATGAGTTTTTAAAAGTGATTATATAAAAAAATTGTCCCCAAATATATTTTATGAAATCAAATAGCTCCACCAAAAAATAATAATTTATATAACAATGTTACTACCGTTTTGGCGTATAACATTATCGCGAAGCAGTCACTATCCAATTAATTTACAGTTTCAACGGCAAGACTTGTGACAAAATAAAATGCGGAGCAAAAGGATTCTATTTCTATGCATGTATAAATATGAGAATGTACAAGCACCAAAAGTAAACGTTCGGGTGATGATATGCTTAGAGCTGGCAGCCGGCGTTCTAAACAATTTCCACGAAACTGAAATAGAAACAAACAGCAAAAACGCGAAACGAAACCAAACGAAACGACGCTCGCATTTCATCAGAGCTGATTCCAACTGATTGGCACACACACCGTAAGTGTAACCGGCACTCGCATTTTTGCTGCCATTTCAGGTAAAACTCAACATTTTCGTTTTTTGATTTCACTGTACGTAACTGTCATCGTTACTTTGGATCTGTTGACGAATTGACCTGAATTGTGATTGTATTAATGGTAGATCTGATTCTGTGAATTGCTTGATCTTGATTCGGCGCAAATAGTTTTAGTGCTTGATCTGAAATTGTAAGGATCTGATGTTTAATGGATGCTTAGTTTTGAATGTATCTAAAAAAATTTTAAGCCTGTAGTTACTCAAATCTAGTTCTTTGAAGTAAACTTTGACTATGATTGTTGTTCAAGTTATTATTATTATTATTTTTGGGATAATTAAGTGGCTACAGTAGAGTCAGCTGCATCCAGAATCGTGTATTTTAAATGGAACGTAACGGAGTGTCGATTGCAATGGTTTACAGGTCCCAAGTCGTGTGGTTCTTTTTTCCTTTTTTTTCTGGGAAAAATTAATACAAGGTTTCATATTCTCAAGTTTGTTATGCCAAATGATGTGACATCTAATACCAAATCAAGAATATCAGAACTATATAAATGAGAAATTTAGTCGCTCTCACCATCGGTTTTGGTTTAATAATTTTACATTATAACGCAAAAAAAAAAGGAAAGAAAAAAGATGTCTGACCTTGTTCATTTACATTTTTCTTGCTTTTCAATCAATCTGTGGATTATTCTGTAGTTTTATTATTTTTCATTTAAATATATTAAATCATAAATTACAATACAATTTGACTATTGGTTTATCTCAACCTGACAAGTTCTCCAACTTGTTCCAATTTTGTCTTTGTAGGAGGTTTTGTTGCCAAATAGGGTAAGGTCCTTTGCACTTCATTTGCATGTGGATGGGTTTTTTCGTGAAGACTGGGGAATAAACTAGTTGAGGCTTGTAAATTGTAAAAAAAAATGTCTCTTGCTAGCAAGGCTGACAGGAAGGCAGCTGCAGATGCAGCTGCTTGGATGTTCAATGTTGTCACTTCTGTTGGGATTATTTTAGTCAATAAAGCGTTAATGGCTACATATGGCTTCAGTTTTGGTAAGCTTCAGTTTAGAATCTGTAGTCAATTGTATAAAGAAATTTGTTTCCATTAGTTAAGCTGCATTCATGGTATAACCATTTGGATCACCTTTCTTTTCAGTTTTTCTGTATCTATAACTAATTTCAATTTTTACAGCCACAACATTAACCGGTATGCATTTTGCCACCACAACCTTGATGACGGGTGTTCTAAGGTGGCTGGGATACATCCAACCCTCCCATTTACCGTTCCGGGAACTTCTAAAATTCGTTATTTTTGCAAACTTCTCTATAGTTGGAATGAATGTCAGTCTAATGTGGAACTCAGTGGGATTCTATCAGGTGGATACTTACACCTTAAAAACTGGGATTTAGCCATTGATGTTACATATTCTCTACCACTCAACTCTTAACTTTCTTATCAGATTGCAAAACTGAGTATGATCCCTGTATCCTGCCTTTTGGAAGTTGTGTTGGACAAGATTCGATACTCCAGAGACACAAAGTTAAGCATCGCAGTTGTTCTATTGGGTGTTGGGGTTTGCACAGTTACTGATGTGAGTGTCAATGCCAAAGGCTTCATAGCTGCCTTAATTGCAGTTTGGAGCACTTCTATTCAACAGTATGTAAGTGGTTCATCCTCAGCACAGCACTCTTAAGAGTTTTCAACCTTCTAGATCTCTACCGTTGGCTAATTAATTTGTGCATATATTTCAAAATTCTGTCAATTTTTTATGTATGATTCAAAATGGATTGATTAATAGTGCTAGCATTTTTTCAAGTGCAGTATGTACATCACCTTCAGCGGAAATATTCACTTACTTCTTTCAATTTATTGGGACATACTGCTCCTGCCCAAGCTGCAACACTGTTGGTAATAGGCCCATTTCTTGATAATTGGTTGACAGACAAAAGAATTTATGCCTATGACTACAACATAGCCTCAGTGGTAAGTACATCAGGATCTGTTGCTCTATGTTGGAAGTTAAATTGTTCATTTAAGTATTTATACATAAACTTGTTTGTATTAGTTTGGTGATGTTATGCTGCCCCCTGAGTGATACATGTTATTTGGTCCTTATAGGATTTGTTAATTTAGGCCCTGTTTAGTACTGAGATTGGGCAGCTGTAGTTTAAAAGTTATTGCACTAAAGTGTTTGGTAAACACTAACTGCTGTAGCTTTTAACCTATGTTGATATAATTTTTCACTTAAATAATACAAAATTTATTATATCTTGAATAATTTTGATAAAATTATTATTTAAAATTTATATTTACTATATATTATTAACTTTTATTTCATAATTACAGTTTTTTTTTCACAGCAGTTGTAGCTTAAAAGCTACAGCACCTCAATCCCAAACGCACCTATGATGTGATTAAACATTAAACTGGCACATTAGTTGAAACTCAAATATTAAAATTTTTAAGATTATTCATTTTTTAAAATAAAAATTTTTAAATCAATTAATTAAATTTAAAAAAAATATTTTCATCTTTAAAAAGAAAATATCTTCAAAATAGAGATCATGGGTGTAAAAGGTTTGATAAAAGAATAAATTATATAATAAGTGTGTAATAAATGTTCATTCAAAAAAAGAATTGAAATTTTTTTGGGCTGTTTACGTAATTTCCATGGAAAAGTGGTTTCCGAAGGTCTTCAGAGGGGTGTTAATAGAACCACTCAAGTCAAACTCTTTCAAAATTTCATGGGCCACAGGAAACATCATATAGATTCTTAAAGCCCGTTGGAACTCGAGACAGCATTTCTTCATTGTTCCGATACCATGCCATTGCCACGCCATGATAAATAATTTTTTTTCAGTAGCTTATATAAACATCTTAAGGATATTTCATGTATAAAATAATAAATTAGCGACAATTACATTATGAGTAAAAATATATTTTATTTAGTTAAATATAAATTTAAGCCTAATTACTATTTGTTGATAAAAATAAAAAATTAATAAAAATAACCTTAATATTAGTTATTCCCAAGGGTCCTACGGGATAAAAATTTGGTCGCATCTAGTAAAGTGTACTACAGTCTATAGTATGAGACGGGGAAGATGGGGTAGGGATATTGTCTGTACTGGTTCATCTCAGTTTTGGCAAGAATTATTTGAAATAAATTTTATCATCCTCTCTATTACCATTTAAATCAATTAAAAATTACCATATAAATATATTTATTTTTAAAAAAATTACCATATAAACATATCCTCCACATACAGCGTAGTTAGGAGTGGCATTTCATATTTTATTTCAATTCAAAAATTTATTATTGATTTGGTTCATTTTTTAAAATCAAAACTAAACCCTCGTACTAATTCTCTCGGTTAATTAATTTAAATAAGATCTAAAAAGATTTGAAAAACTTAATTGTTCAAGGAATAAATAAAGAAATTAAAATCAAACATCACGTGTCAATAAAGGGACTTTAGTGGCTGGAAATTAATTTCTTGGGGTACTCGACTTGCACTGAGAACACCCTCTAAATAAATTGAAATGCAGGGTACACCTTAGCAGAATCAAAGAATTGACGAAAGTACCAAAAAATGGCCATCAAGTGCGCTATTAAATCAAATAGACTTTGTTAGAAAAAGAGAAACAATCGGCTGTAAAAATTAGCAAAAATCGGAAGTAGCCCTCAAAGTACAGTGGTCTTTAGCTGCCATAACCGTCACTGTGTAGACAACTTCTGCAAAAAGAACCTTGGACCACATGCAGTGTACGCAACGTGCACTAAATAACTGCACCCGTCTAAAACCACCTTTTTGCTCTCCAAGCATATTCATAATAGCTAGAAAACCACCATAATAATAAAAGGACATAAAAAATCTCAGTAAGAATAATAAAAATCTCCAATAAAAACGTGCCATGAGTAAGGCATCCATGTTGTGCTATATAAAGACCAAAAATGTTTTATCTCTCTCTCAGGATCTTATACACTCATATTCTCTAAGTTTTATCACCAACACACACAAAACCAAGGGGCTGAGATCTTCTTCAACCTCCGGCCACCACTCTTCAGAGGACTTACATACTCTCATCACCTAAAAAACTCAAGTAGCTGACTCACTAGAACTTTAGTACCGCTAAGCTAGAATCAATGCTTATGTTAGGTTTGGGCGTTTGATTCATGGTTTTAGTGAATTTTAGGTTAAAGGACAAATAGGTAAAATCGTACCAAAAATCATGGATTTGTTTCGAGGGTTTTAGGGTACCTGACTGACTTGTGGTGTATAGACTAATTTGGGCTTACAAAAGAGCTAATGAAGATGAGGTTTTAGATGGCGGTAACGAGAGGGTTTGGACGAGAATTGGAAATCTTGAAGGAAAGCCTTTTAATTTTCAAAACAAAGAAAATCAACTATGCCTAAGAATTATCAAATTAAAGTTTACATGATACTCGCCATAACCTGTCTTGATTTATCAAAGTTGCAGTGTACCGTGAAAAGTCAGCTTCCAAAGAAGAGAAACAAAAAAAAAAAAACTCCCACACAAATACAAAAATACTCAGAACCTTCAATTTTCCCAATTTTAAGCCTTCTCATTCATGTTCTAGAAATTATATTAAATAAATAAATAAAAACTAACCGCCCCACTATAAAAGGGACCAGGTGCTTGCCGCATTATACTCGCTGCTCGGTTGGCCCTTGATACAGTTCTGTTCTTGTCTTCTCTTTTTATCCAGTTTTATAAACATAAACATTATTTCAATTTCGTAGCGTCGGCAATCAAAATTTATTGGCCTCACTAAAAGTACCCAAAAAAAAAAATCTTTCAATCCCCTAAAACCTGGGTTTCTTCCCAGTTACATTTAAAAAAATTAACAAAAATTCACATTTCTTGTTATATAAACTGTGAATTAATCTTGAATTTGAAGCTGACCCAGTTTTGTTCAAAGTATAAAATAAGCAACCAAAAAAAAAAAAATTGTATCTTGAATTTTTGATCTATAGATTGTTTTGATAAATTTTATAAAGATCTTTCATTTCGGTTGATTTTTTGAGAAATGGACAAGAGAAAAGTGGCAGTGCCATTAGTCTGCCACGGGCATTCACGGCCAGTGGTCGATTTATTTTACAGTCCGATCACTCCTGACGGGTTCTTTCTTAT
Source organism: Citrus medica (assembly GCA_002013955.2). NCBI lineage: Eukaryota > Viridiplantae > Streptophyta > Magnoliopsida > Sapindales > Rutaceae > Citrus > Citrus medica. Next base: position 787,983 of record MKYO02027955.1, on the reverse strand, counting down.
CAGTGCTAGCAAGGGTACGACGCTGTTTTTGCTTAACTTCTCTTTATTTATTTGTTAACTGATGATGCGCTTATGTATGTAGCTGAATGTTGAACGTCTATTTTTTTAGTATAGTTCCATGATTTTGAGCTGGATTTTCTTTAATTCTTCATTTTGCTGATCATTTTATTATTTAGTGATTTAATATTTTTGTAGTGGATTTGATATTCGGTTGTACTTTTGCTATGTTCATCTGGGTCCACTGTCCGATCATAACTTAATCTTGTGGGTTGGTTCTTATTGAATAGTCAGTAAGTGAAAATGATTGACTCTGGTTTGATTTTCATTTGATGGTTGTTTATTGCAGACCATGGATTATTTGGTTATGTAATGGTGAATTGGAATATCTTTTAATAGTCTTTTACTGATCGTTTATCATCGTAGGCGGTTTCCGCTGAACATTCATAATGCAATGACTTTATAATATTGGTAGCATTGATATGTATTCAATCATGTTTTATGAGCTTAGCTAGATAGTGTATAGCAATTATTGGCTATGTGCTGATTTGGGGCTGTGATTTTACTTTGTTGAGTTTATTCACGAGAAACCGTGCTACATATCAATGACCGTGAATGTATTCTGCAGTTTCAAAACTCTGTTTGATTATATGATGTTCTAAATGTAGATTCTAGTCCAATGTTGAGAAATGGGGAGACTGGGGATTGGATTGGTACCTTTGAAGGACATAAAGGTGCAGTGTGGAGTTGCTGCCTGGATGCGAATGCTTTATTTTCTGCATCTGGCTCGGCAGATTTTACTGCGTAAGTAGTTGAGCATTTCTTGTCAACATACTGTTTACTTTGTATATTTATGAATTGTAGTTATTTGGCTTCCTTGGGAAAAATGCTTACTTGGGCTGCCTAACATTTGGTATCATAATAAGATTATGAAGTTTCACGAGGTGACAATGACTTGCATTCGAGAAAAATATATTTGTACGAAGTATAGAACTCTGAAGTGAATGGTTACTCGGCAAATCATTGTTAGTTAGCTCTGACCTAATTGAAAATCCTTAATTTTTTAGATAATTCATCTGATGGTTTATTGTTTCTATGTTTTATGCTCCTCTTATCTTTTGCAGGAAATTATGGGATGCATTGACTGGGGACGAAAAACACTCCTTTGAACACAAGCATATTGTCCGAGCATGTGCTTTTTCGGAGGTAAATTTTGAGTTTGGCAATTCTGCCTTTTCTGGACTGCATGATATTTGATAGTTTCTAGATAGGAAGTTTTCTTCTTGATCTACCCGTAAACATGTATCTTGTGCATTTGGCATATTCTTTGAAGTGAGGAATGCAGAACGTTTTTTTCCAGTGAATGCCTGCTCTTCTTTAAAGGTTTGTGGGGCACCCAAGTTCTTGTGTGTGATTGAGTGGCTAAACATATTTAAGTCAGCTGATTTTTCCACACGTTTGATTTTCTGTGTAATAAGACGGTAGATTTTGAATTTCTGCAAATGCAATCATGTCATGTACATCATCCTTGTGGACCTAGTCTTCTTCCAGACAGATTCATGTCCACGTTGTAGGCTTGGTGTCAACTTTTCCCTTGCACTTTGGTATGCTAGGTCTAGGCCATTATTTTTCTAGAAATATTGTCAAAACTTGGATTCTGGTTTCTGACTCTTTCGAATGTCCTTTTGGCCTCCTTGACTTTTCTTTGACTATTTATTTATTTTTTTAATTACATGAGACTATTGCTCAGATTACAACTCATATTACATGAGATTACTATTGATAATTACAATAAGATAATTATTGAGATTAGTTTGCATTAAATTTTATATAGCACTGTCTAGATTTTACCATCTCTAACTCCTACTCCACCCGCATTCCGTAAAGGAGAAGACTGTCTCCACCCATTTAATTATTTCATAATTGAGGAAGGAAATTAAACCTCTATAATTGCTCTTAATGGGGGGGGGGGGGTTCAAACACTTGCTCCCACACATTGTGAGAGCAAGTGTTCTCCCACTGGGCTAAAGGCCTATTGGTTCTTTGATTATTCATTTATTTTAACAGCATGACAGGCTTTGAACATTGATGTTTCATGTTTGTCTTCTTACCTTTTTTTTTAAAAAAAATCTTGTTCATCTGTTCCTGTCCTCTGTGCTTTTGTTCTTTCTTTATCTTGTTTATCTTACACCTGAATTCTTTGAGCCTGGACTCTGAAAATCTGTTTCCAACAATTATTTACTTAGTCTGCTGCATGCTATAAGTTAATTCTTTTCACAGGACACACATCTTTTACTCACTGGGGGGTTTGAGAAAATTCTTCGAATATTTGATTTGAACCGTCCAGATGCACCTCCAAGAGAAGTTGGCAATTCTTCTGGTTCAATTAGAACCGTTGCATGGCTTCACAGTGACCAGACAATACTAAGTTCCTGCACTGATAGCGGTGGTGTGAGGTACGAAGAGTAATTAAATGCTTCAGGTTAATATCTTCAAGAGAAAACAAAAGTAATCATTCAGGCTGACCCAATATCATGTTGAGTTCTTTGATTAGTTGAATTGGAATGTCTGGGTATTTTCCATGAGATTACAGTTACAGTTTATAATGCTTGTAACACAAATATGAGATGAATGAGTTGGTACTTGACAAGGAGCCACTTCAGATATGAAGTGAGTCTACATGCGATGCTGAATATGTAATATTTTTATGTGCTAGTTCTGTGAACTCAATTAAACATCCTCATTATTTGTGAAATTTCGGAAATGTTTTCATTATGGCACTGTATTCAGAGGTATGATTTCTGTTAAATACGTGGCAGAATCTAAGATGATAAAAATCTTGAATCCGGCTTCCTCCCAGTTATATGTTAACAAGTCTCATGTGATGGAGTTGTTCATGCCTTTGGCCTTCTGAATGCATGTATAATCTCTATATGTTAATTAGGAGGTAAGCAAACAATGTTAATCAAAATTATCATGTCCTAACCAGGCTCTCTTCAAATTCCTGATATGCTAATAGTATTGGACACACATCTTGTTCATCTCCAGAGATGCATGTTTCGAGCTTGAATCTTTTGTACCTTAAACCTTATTCTCTTTGACTGAGTTCATGGTTTAGGTTTTAACCTTATTTTCATTATCATCATTTTGGTTGAAGTTAATTGTTATCCCTTCGTGATTTTGAAGTATACTAGTATTCACATTTGCATTGATCTTCTGTAAAGTTTTCTTTCCTTTGGAATCATTTCACTTAGTCGTTGCTTTGTGGCATCTTTATAGGTTATGGGATGCTAGAAGTGGCAAAATTGTCCAAACTCTTGAGACCAAGTCACCTGTTACCAGTGCTGAAGTGAGTCGGGATGGTCGCTACATAACTACAGCTGATGGTTCTAGTGTTAAGTTTTGGGATGCAAATCAGTAAGTTCTAATTGGATGGTTTTGTCACTCCTACTAATATGGCAGACATCGCTGATATAGTTCTTTCCCACATATTCCTCAGTTTCGGATTGGTAAAGAGCTACAATATGCCATGCAATACAGAGTCAGCTTCATTGGAACCAAAACTTGGCAATATATTCATCGCTGGAGGAGAAGATATGTGGGTTCATGTATTTGATTTCCATACCGGAGAACAGATTGGTTAGTTCCTCTGCGTTTGTAGGATTGTAGAATAATGGTTTTATGCCTATATCAGATATTTCTCCTCCCCATTCCTTTGTGCCTTTTCAAACTGATCTAACTTACAATATTCTTTTGTTGCATCATGACATGGATTATTAATAGCCATAACATCCAGCTGATATTTGAGCACGGGGATAAATGTGCATTTCGACGCCTTTTTCATTATTCTGGCCTTCTTAGGCTAGTTCAAGCTAAAGATAGGCACACCCTTTCTGGGCCTCTTCCGCTTTTTTGGGCTTCTTCCTCCTTCGTCTTTGATTGCACATTATTGAAGAACATATGTTTATTAATCCAAATGAATAAACAAGATTACTATGGATTGAGTCCAAAATAAGAAGCCTCATCTTGAATGCAGGATGCAACAAAGGTCACCATGGTCCTGTCCACTGCGTACGGTTTTCACCTGGAGGAGAATCCTATGCGTCAGGATCAGAAGATGGCACAATTAGAATATGGCAGACTAACCCTCCAAATCACGAAGAGAATCATTCAGGCACTGGGAATGCTCAAACTGGGAAACTAAAAGCTTCAACTGATGAGGTTACCCGTAAAATTGAGGGCTTTCATATAAACAAAGAAGGAAAGGCCGAAGAAAAGCAGAAGATTGCAAATGCATAACCCAGTTCTTAAAGTTTTTTCATTTGAAATGTTTGATGTGCTTTGTACTCTGCTCTTGGGTAACAAGTTGAAGGCAAGAGGGAGCATTTTGTGGTGACTGTCCTGCGGATATGTAATGGACTCTTCTGCCCTTTCCAATTTGTTTGCAATTATCTGAAAGGATATTTCACCGGGGCTTTTTTTTTTTTTTTAAATGCCTTTTCATCTTCTGGTCGGCTCATTTCGTATAATCTGCAACCTCTAAGAAAGACAAAGGGTATTTTTGTTAAGTGGGTGGTTGATGAATATATATTCTGTAGAAATTTAACTGTTTGCTTGACGTACAACAGTTTGTTTTTATGCGGCGTTTACTTTTTAAATTGAAGTGGGAATTCTGAGGAGCGAGAATCTTTGGATTAGGAGTGTGGAGTGGGAATGAGAGTAGGGTGTTTATTTAGACTAAATGAAAGTATGGATTGTCAATCAGAATTTTAATTATTTATTTATTTTATCTTGGATTGAGAGTAAATTATTTTAAATTATAATTTTATCTTTATGTACAGAATTATAATTTATAATTAAAAAATTAATAAAAAATATATTTAAAAAATAAAATAAATATTTTATTATATTTATAAATTAATAATAATTACTAATATTCTTAATTATGTAAATAATAATTTTTTTATTAATTTTAATTTAAATTATGTGAATAAAAATTATTAATAATAGCAACACAAATGAAATATTATTATTGATAATATAGTACAAAATTAATATTTTTTTAGAATAAAATATTTATTATTATTAATTAAATAAATAATTAATATTTATTAAAATTAATGTTTAATATTATTAATTTAAATATAATATTTATTTATTTTTATTTTATTAAATTTAATAAAATAAATATGATATAATTATTATTTTTAATAAATATGATATTATTTATTTTATTAAATATGGTATTATTTATTTTATTAAATATGATATTATTTATTTTATTAAATATTATTTATTTATTTATTTTTATAAGAATAAAATGGGAAGAAGGGGGAGTGGATTCCCACTCCCACCTCCCTCCATGGGAGTGGGAATCCCACTCCCCACTCTATTTTTTTTAAGGTAAGTAAACACTAGAGTGAAAAAAATTCACATTTCACACTCCTACTCCAAAAAAATAAACACTACCTTACAGTAGTCCTTCTCCTGTGTGTGTCGTGGACTGAAGGTAGATTTCTTTTGAAATATTTTGGGCTCAAAAGTTCGGACCGTACATGAGCATGACATAATTGATTCAGGGTTAAGGAGGTTTCGATAAGTGTTTTATTGTAAATATGAACAGATTGTGACCAGGACTCCCCTGTAAGTGGTGGATTAAATGGTATATCAAAAATCAAAGTTGTAAAGAGAACAAAGAATTAAAATTAGAATATCAATTATAATCTTTAATGCACTAAAAAAAAACGAAAATAGGTTTGAATTTGTAAAACTTTGATGGAAAGAAGTAAAGACGGGCCTAGTCATGGGCCTGAGCCAGAGCAAAGTTCGAAAGTGATTCGAAATCAAATTCAGGTCCAATACAATGTAGTAGTAATAACGAATAAATAGTAAGGGCAGTTCCGTCAAAAAGGGCAATACAATAACATTGAGAAGTCAAGATCTAGATTCTTCCAACTCAAAGTCGCCACCCGGTATCACTCGTTCTCTCTCTCTCTCTCTCTCTCTCTCACACACAAAAATCTCAAACGCTCGCTTAGCTTTATCTCTTTCTTTCTTCTCCGATAATTTTCATCTCAGAAAAAATTAAAAATAATTAAATAAATAATTAATTAATTCAAAAGAAGCCGTAGAAATTAAGCGGGAAAATGTCGGGCAAAGGAGCCAAAGGACTGATAACAGGCAAAACCACCATTAACAACAACAAGGATAAGGACAAGAAGAAACCCGTCTCCCGTTCTTCTCGTGCTGGTCTTCAGGTTTCTCTTTATTTTCCTCTTCAATTTTAATTTTCTTTTCATAATTATTAGCGTAACTCTCGTTTGATTTTTTAATTAGTCAGATTATTTTCATTTATAATTATTTCGATGATTTTTTTACGGGGTAATTTTGTCGTTTTTGTGGGGTCTACTTGGTGACTTTTGTGTGTTCGGCTATGATTTCGAAATATTCGACTGTTATTGATTCGGAATAAAACGCTGCTGGAGTCTCTTTAGTGAAACAGATATTAGGATTTTATTTTTATTTTTAAAAAAATCTGTTTTTTTGGGGGGTGGGGGGTACGCAATGTCTGGTAATTTAGTTATAGCTTTGTAGTATTTACTAATTATTAATTATTTTTCTACATCTCAATCAACCCAAAATAATAATAATTCTACATCCAAGTTGTTTCTTGATTCATGACTGCTGAGGCTGTAAGGTCCGGCTGTAGCATCCAGTTCTTGGTTTTCTATTTAAAAAATTGCCTTTTAAAAAAAAATTTAAAAGCTTAAGTTTCTGAGCTGATGTTATAGATTGAGAAATCAAGATTAAAGGGAATGATTTGTGCTTGCTTAGGTATAGTTGATATTAGGAATAAAGTGTGCGCAAATTAGCTGCAAGATTACAATGAGTATAGATTCAAGATCCCCTGTAATGCAATAGGCTATTTGAAGGGGGGTTGGTTATTATAGTAAGGTTTCTGTTTTTGAGCATTGCATTTCTTAGTCCTCTCTTATATCTTGTCTGATTCATATGTAGCATTTTTTTTTTTGTGTGGATATGCAATGTCGGGTTTGTTTGGAAATTGTTGATCATCCTCCCCCCCCCTCCACCCCCAACCAAAAAAAAAAAAACACCAATATCCCACGGAAAGGTCGAAAGAAGCTTAGGGTGACATACGTTAGATTATGTTTTAGCTCGAGTTTGTTGAGGTTGTTGATAATGACTGCTGCTTTATATGATTTGGGATCATTTTGGAAAAATAGGCTTGGAGGTGATTTCACCACTTCTGGGGTGTTTATTTCAAATTTTGATGATGAATCTTATGCCTGTATTAGTTGGCTTTGTGTAATAAATTACTTATTTTTGCTGGAGTAGTTTGAGCATCACTTGCAGTTTGATTCCTGCACTTATATCTAATATCTTGAATGATTTTCTTTTATAGCTTTATGATAGATTTCTTAGTGAGTCCATTATAAATGCGGTTAAGAGTAAAGAAAATATTTAATGCTTTTTGTAAAGTGGTAAAACTTTTGACATGGTTTTGATTGACCAATGGCATCTCTGTTTGAGCTATTTGAATGTTGACTGTTCTTACGGGCTGGTTGTTGAGCCTGATAATTTTTTTTTTTTTTTTTACTTTTGTTTCCAATGGGTGTATTTGTTATGGCAGAAGTTAGTTGCAGTAATGTTTCCAGATTTGTAGCCTTTATCATGTCAAGGCACAGTAGGTGCCCTATTCAAGATGTGCTCAAACAGGATTACTCAGATTTCCTGAATTTCCTTCAGTTGTTTCGTATTGTATAAGTCAGTTACATTTGTTCCTTGCAGTTCCCAGTGGGAAGGGTCCATCGTCTGCTAAAGGAAAGGGCTGCTGCTCACGGAAGGGTTGGCGCAACAGCTGCTGTTTATACAGCAGCCATTTTGGAGTATCTAACTGCCGAAGTGTTGGAGTTGGCAGGGAATGCTAGCAAGGATTTGAAGGTCAAACGTATTACTCCAAGGCATTTGCAGCTTGCTATCCGAGGAGATGAAGAACTTGACACTCTCATTAAAGGAACCATAGCCGGTGGAGGAGTTATTCCTCATATCCACAAGTCCCTCATCAATAAATCCTCCAAAGAGTAGTTCGTGAGACCATCATCCTCTCGGCTTTGTTTATGTGTGTACTTTTAGCTGTGCTGAAATATCTAAATGAGAAATGATGCTAGAGATTTGTTAATGCTAGGAATCTGCATTCTTCAATCTTCATTTCATGCAGCGACGAATTCTGGTGCTTGTTTTTCCCATGTTGGTATTGAACTGTTACTGTTTAATTTTCAAATAATTGTAGGAGATCTGTTTCTTTGTTTTCAATTCGAATATAATGATTTTATTTATTTTTTAAAATCTTGCGCAAGAGGTTGACGAGGCAACCATGCCTGAAGTTAACTGGGGACTTCACATTTGTGCTCTGGCTGAAGTTAATATAAGCTATTACAAGTCTCCTTCCAAGAAACTATACAAAAATTGAGGCATGATAATGCATTCGTGAAAAGGATTCACGTACAAAGTTCTTTTCTTTTTTAATGGGTGATGCCCATCTACCGTCCAAAATGGGGACACCCTCGTATTGTATGCCTCTCTCCTCTCCTATGGTACGCAAAATCCAGAATCCTTCCCGCAAGAAAACAGCGGGTGCTTATGACGCAGTTGGTCTTTCAAAAGTTACTTCAACCATCTTCACGACCCCACTTGTGGCTGATTGTTAATGATCAACTTCAGCTGGCTCCGCAGGTGCCGTGTCTCCCTTTCTTGTTTCTAGTCAACGAGGTGAAGTTAAAAGATAAGCACCTAGAGAAAACCAGAAGGGGAAAAGAAAAACAAGATACAACAGAAAAGAATTACAATATATGTAATGAAATATATAATATTAGACGGTGACCCGATACATCAAATTACTTTTAACAGCTAAGCCAAAGGGAATGGAACTGGGTCTGAAATTAATTGCAAGACATTTACCAATATTCAATACATATTCACATTTACTGCATATTACAGACATGAGGATGCACAATAACCGGAACAACACAATGCACAGAAGATGCAGAGAAGCATCTGGGAATCAATTGCATTCACTGCACATGTCATCTGAATCAACTACTCCATTTTATCAACATTCAAACTCAAGATTGACTTCAACCTCCTTGTACTCATATGTAATGCGCTAAAGAAAAGACGGATTCAAATGGATGTCAACTGCTATAGAAATTACAAGTTTTATTTTGTTAGCATGGTGAACTGGTAGTGAGGGAAGAAGGCTTGGGAGTAAGTGCATGCAATTTGGCTCTGTGGGGGGTAGTTCGGTTGCATTGTGCATGCTTGTGCATCAGTTCCTTATATGTGTATAATCGCAAAACAAAAGAAACAGACATGCAGCTTGAGAGATTAAAAAATGAACCTCATATAGTGCCTTCCACCATACATCTGCCTGCTCCTGTATCAAACGCCACTGGGCAGCCATCTCATGCTCAATGGTATTGGGCTGGGAACAGTGTGATGTTGAGACTGCCTTTTTCTGGAAAATATTAAGGACCAAACCAGAAGGATAAGAGTATAGGACATCGTTTAGGCTAATGGAAAAACAAACACTATAATAACAGATGAATTATTTCAAAGTAAGTAAAATGAAAAGAAAGAAAGATGAGTAACCATATCTTGACTCTGCTTCTGCCTAAGTTTGTGAAGGGTTAGATGCCCAGTTAATCTGGCGGGCCGTGTCCCAGGTACTACCAAAGTTGTTCTGCTACCAATTACAGGCCTGCAAATATCAATCCAGAATGTTGAATAAAATCAAAAACTTTGAATTTGATATTGAACTGCATAATTAGGGAGAATCCTCATACAAAAATCTACTACTGGTTTTACAGTCAAAACGGCTTGTGAAATGGCCACCTAAAATGTTTCGACTCTTCTGTTTGAGCGAGAAAGAATCTAAAAGATGCATCACACTGAAACTGGACCCTCAATCAATACATCAACTAAGAACCATATGCGTCAAAAAAGCAAGTCCAAGGAATCCATTTGACCTATGCAGGCCATGTCAATCATGTACAGTCCTTATTTCAGTAAGAGCTTGATGATCCAATAATCAAAATGCATTTTTATTTTAGCCAGGACTCAAAATAGTAAACAAACAAAGAGAATTTGAAATCTTCCAGTATTTTAAAATAATGAATTAACTGCTAGACCATGAGAATCTTATTGCAAAAATATATAAAGCAAAGAAACAAGTTGCTTAAAGTACCTCCCATCTGCTACGATTAGGCATCTGCTCATTAATTCTGATTTTGCAAAATCAGCACGATCTTTGGACTTGAATACGACAAGAGCTTTACCTGTTTCATATGTATTGAACAGTCCACATGAATGGGTACATGTGAACTTTCCCAGTATTTAAGTCAAAGATCGACAACCAAGCACAGCATGTGACGATTAGATTAATGACTCAGAAGAAAATACAGAGCCACAAGATGATATACCATAGTGTGGGTTGGAAAAAGCACTTCTTTGTAGCATTTTTGCCTCAACTTTTTCATTAAATGCTTGCCAAACCAGATCCTAAGGAACAGATAAGCAATTTATGACAAAAAGTAAGAGAAGAGAGTATTAAGATACAGCAATTTAGATAAATCAGATTATTTATAGTTAAATACATTTCAAATGATTGAGAGTTTCAGATTTATATTTAAATACACTTCAAATGACTGAGCATTTCAACATGTTTGAGATATATCAGCCATTCAAAGTCTGTTAATCCCGCGTTGTGCAATAAGTTTGTATATAATTGTATGAATAAATAGCTAGTTGCTCGCATCAGGCTGTTCCAGATCCATGATCCTGAATAAAATTCAAAGAATAATTACTACATACATCCTATGGCCTACTTTGCTTCAAAATAATAGAGTTTCTTACCCATGAAATCCACTGCAAAAAAGCACAATAGAAAAGGAGGTAAAACATCATAATCATAACTTAAGTTACATAGAAAAGGGATATCAATTTTACAAGTGTCCACATTTTGAATTTTAAAAAGGGTAAAAGCTTATTCAGTCCCCGTATTTTAAGATTAGTATCCATTTAGTCCCTGTATTTTTAAAAATACCTCGAAACATCCCTGCCATTAAAGTATTGATACCCCTACCGTTATTTTTTATTTCTTTTGGCTTACTTTTACAATATTACGCTTTTATAATAATTTTTTTGTTTGGACATTAATAAAAATAAAATAATTAAATTACCAATTTAACCCTAAAAAATAAAAAAATTATATTAATTTTTTTGCAAGCACCATTTGCACACTTGATAGTTTGCATGCAATTTTTGAAAATTTAAGTTTTGACAATTAAATTAATATAATTTTTTAGGGTTAAATTGGTAATTTAATTATTTTCTTTTTATTAATGTCCAAACAAAAACATTATTATAAAAGGGTAATATTGTAAAAATAAGCCAAAAGAAATAAAAAGTAACGGTAGGGGTATTAATACTTTAACGGCAGGGATGTTTTGAGGTATTTTTAAAAATACAGGGACTAAATTGATTCTAATATTAAAATATAGGGACTAAATGAGCTTTTACCCTTTTTAAAATTTTAAAGTTCAACAAAATTCATCAAAAACATACAAAATTTCTGCATGAAGAGTTATGATTATAAATTGTTTTAAAAAAAAGTTATGATTATGAAATCTGTAAATGCAAATTTCTTCAAACAAGAGCTATTAAAATGGAGAAATATAACAAATACCTCTACTTCAGATGATGTATAGCATGGATCCAGATTCTCAAGCAAAACAAGCATGCCTGATTCATTGGCTTTCTGCAATTTTTCCTCCCAAGTCTGAGAAAGATATGTATAACAAAAGAGATACTAATTAACAGATGAGACAACGCAAAACAAAATTTGAAATTGACCATTCAAAGTTACCTAAATCATCATTCAAATACTTAAGCAAAAGTAGTTCATATGGTAAGTTTGATTCAAAATGAAAAAAAGGCATAAATCAAAGGATTATGATGGGTCAAATAAAGGAGAAGAATCAAGAGAGAGAATTGGGAAATCATTCTGATGATTGTGATGGTAAGATCTCAATTCACCACAATCCCAAACAAACTGTCACCTATAATAAAAAGCCAGTCATACAAGTTGCTATACAACTATCCAAGAGAAACAACGAAAAATAGGAGGCACCCAAGTATGCATCAATCAAAGGAAATTCAATCAAGGCCATACCAGTTGATTTCTTCTAATTCTCTGTCAAATGAGCCCAAGAAATAACTTTCCTAATTGTGAATAATGAACCAAAAAAATCTTTTATAATAATTTTTTTGTTTGGACATTAATAAAAATAAAATAATTAAATTACCAATTTAACCCTAAAAAATAAAAAAATTATATTAATTTTTTTGCAAGCACCATTTGCACACTTGATAGTTTGCATGCAATTTTTGAAAATTTAAGTTTTGACAATTAAATTAATATAATTTTTTAGGGTTAAATTGGTAATTTAATTATTTTCTTTTTATTAATGTCCAAACAAAAACATTATTATAAAAGGGTAATATTGTAAAAATAAGCCAAAAGAAATAAAAAGTAACGGTAGGGGTATTAATACTTTAACGGCAGGGATGTTTTGAGGTATTTTTAAAAATACAGGGACTAAATTGATTCTAATATTAAAATATAGGGACTAAATGAGCTTTTACCCTTTTTAAAATTTTAAAGTTCAACAAAATTCATCAAAAACATACAAAATTTCTGCATGAAGAGTTATGATTATAAATTGTTTTAAAAAAAAGTTATGATTATGAAATCTGTAAATGCAAATTTCTTCAAACAAGAGCTATTAAAATGGAGAAATATAACAAATACCTCTACTTCAGATGATGTATAGCATGGATCCAGATTCTCAAGCAAAACAAGCATGCCTGATTCATTGGCTTTCTGCAATTTTTCCTCCCAAGTCTGAGAAAGATATGTATAACAAAAGAGATACTAATTAACAGATGAGACAACGCAAAACAAAATTTGAAATTGACCATTCAAAGTTACCTAAATCATCATTCAAATACTTAAGCAAAAGTAGTTCATATGGTAAGTTTGATTCAAAATGAAAAAAAGGCATAAATCAAAGGATTATGATGGGTCAAATAAAGGAGAAGAATCAAGAGAGAGAATTGGGAAATCATTCTGATGATTGTGATGGTAAGATCTCAATTCACCACAATCCCAAACAAACTGTCACCTATAATAAAAAGCCAGTCATACAAGTTGCTATACAACTATCCAAGAGAAACAACGAAAAATAGGAGGCACCCAAGTATGCATCAATCAAAGGAAATTCAATCAAGGCCATACCAGTTGATTTCTTCTAATTCTCTGTCAAATGAGCCCAAGAAATAACTTTCCTAATTGTGAATAATGAACCAAAAAAAAAAAAAAAAAAACTGCCAGTGTTGGTATCTCCTCGAAATTACTCGCAATTATTAAACTTCAATGTGCTTTATATGATTATATTTTTCAAACTATCTCATTCAGGGGCATCCTAGAACCTCTAATATACTCAAATTATGTTCTTCAGCAAACTGTTTGAAGAATATAATTTGCTGTTTTATGAAAGATTTTATTCCCTTGAATCGAGTTAAGATTGAGACTGTCATGCAATTAATTTAAGATGACGGCTGAAGTAGAGAAGCTGCAAAGAATTAGTGTATATGACCAACGAGAAACAAATTATGCACAAATGAACCATCTCTAAGGTTAAATGCTGAGACCAATGTAGACAGTGTGGGAAGAAATGAGAACAAACTCATCAGTCACGAAGAAGCTCATTTACAAATTTTCTGATCCAAAAATAAAACCTAACAGATGAATGACAAACTTGAAAAGAACCTTATGTGTTATGAACCATCTAACTAATTTCTAACAATGCGTATGGTTGATCCTGTTTTCTTCCTTTTCTTTAAGATTCCCAAAACTCTAGTTTATACGCATGAGGAACTTTAAGTACTGTTTTTTATGACAAAAAGATCTTAATTAAAGAAGAGCAGCTCATTGTTAATTTAAGCAGAATAAAGAGAAATAATAACAGTATGTGCAGGAATTGACAACTCACTGGTGTCTTGAACCAACTTCTTCTGTCCTGCAGGTACAAATTAAAAGATATTAGAAAAGTTACCAAAGTCATTAATAAAATTATGAATGCAGATTCAAAATTTTCTGAGTATGAGCATTCACAGGCAAGGTATTACTTTGCTTCTGACTGTTACTGTAGACTAATACTTAGAAAAGACAACCCATTTTCCTTTTAATTTTTTATTTTTTTAAAGTGACAATCCAGTTAATTAGCTAAATATCTAAGAGCAATCCAACTTCTCAGGAATTACATGGCCACTATCAACAAATAATTCACTAGAACCATTTATAGAAAAGAACAGGTTTCAACAAAGATGATCTTATCATTTATCAAAGGAAAAGTTTAAAGAACAAAGAAAAAGAAATATGTAAAATTTATGTCCCTTAGAAGGAGCTATTACTTTAGAATTTTCAGTCAATCAACTTGTTACTGCATAAATTCTATTGTTGTTACCTTTAAGCTTAAACTTTTACTTCAAATGGCAATTAACATGGCCAAGAGAACATTTGACTTAATGGTTTTCGTATTGGAATCCCCTCGAAATTGATTCATTAAATTTAAATTCACACAGAGCAAAGTAGACTGCCTATATTTGTTATCTAGATCCACTTGACAAGTTTTTTACATGAGCCTAGCATTGCACAAGAGCACAAGTGTCAAAGCTTAAGTATTATTGTTTATGACTTTATCTTCAAACTTAAAACTTTTTAGTCAATTGACAACTAGAGGTGTAAAAAGACCAGGCACACATATGGGTATGGGAGGCCAAAATGGCGCTCACATTTTCGTGCACATTAGACCAAATGGGCTCATGTAGAGTCCATTTTAGGCATTGGAGCCCAAATGGCTCGACCAAGCTCAAACTTTTGGCATTATGGCGCAATGAGCTGACACATGGGCTAATGGAAGTATCAATAATTAACTAAAAGTAATTAAAAATTCTCAATAACTGCAGTTAAAAAAAAACAAATAAAGAGACATTTTGGTGATTTAATAAATAAAAAAATTATGAAAAAAGGAAAAGCCAAGTGTTCCACAAGTCATGGATATTAATATGCTTACACACCATTCCTCATCGACCTCTTAAGAGTCAACTCGTCATAAATACAGCATGAATTGAGCCAAATTTTTTTGGGCCAGCTAGTAAGGCACGTAAGATCTACACCTATAGACTTAACATAACTTATAAGCTTACAGAATTTGGTCTTCTTGCCACTTCTGGAATTAGGCTGTCAGTTTTGGAGTCCTTATTCTGGACAAGCTCATCAAATTCCTTGCTTACATTCCCATCCTGAAGAAGCTTTCTCTTCTTTAAAGGCATATCTGATGCACTTGGCTGTGTAATATCTTCGAGCAATCTCACATTAGCTCTAATATTAGGCTTCAGTGTCGCGTCATCAGTTGAACAATGCCATTGCTTATCTGTACCTGTTACAGCATTTCTTGAATCTGAACAAGTTGCAAACAGGGTAATTCCATCTAATCAGCAAATTAAAAATAATACATGTAGAGAAGGCATCCTCAGAAACTACCTTTCATCATTGGGCTCATTCTAGCTCCTTTATCAAATCCTAAATTGCCAGACACATTTGGTTTTCCTATTAACACGCTAATTTTTGGTTTTTTACTTGGAGGGTTAGCCAGTGCTTGATCCTTTCTCTTGGTAAAAGAATGCTCCTCTGCACTCATTAAAATTGAGGGACATAATCAACGTTCTTGCCCACTTCATATGCAGCTGATATGAAAGACTACTATGCAATAAATATTGAATTTAGGAATCATACAGAACCAATCATCTCTGACTGCTATATAGGAAATACATTAATTAGCCAACCTTTTGCTTCATCTCCTTTTTCTGCAAAATTCTTCCCTATTTTCAACTTTACAACAGGACTTGTTGGCCTTGATGCTGTATTTTCACTTGGATGATACCGTTGCTTTTCAACACTAGCAGCTGTCCTTTTTGATTCTGAAACTGTAGCAAGTGCTTTATCTTTCATTTTGTTGAAAAAGTTTTCCACTGTGTGCATTCATATTAGTTGAAAGCATATGAATTGTTAGTACTCATTAACATTAGGAAATAATCCTCAAGAATTCAAATATACAAGAATTTCAACCTTTCACTCCAGCTATTTTTTCTGGGAAACGTTCTTCTATTTTAAGTTTTGCAACATCAAAAGTTCGAGAAAATATGTAATCAGCTCTGCACAACTCTTCATTAGATACTCGAGGATTTCTCCGGTCATTTGATGCACAGAGCACATTGCATTTCCTAACAATTGAGTGCTGAAAAAGGAAACACAAGGATGCAAAGTAACAGTACAAAACATTAGCATAGTATAGATCACTACCTAGTTATGTAGTCTAAACAGGCAAAAATTGATCAAAAGTGATTAGTTTGCATGCTACATGTATAAGCGTGAAATAGCCTTTCTAAGTCATGCTAGTCCAAGAAAATTCATTTAGAAAATTTCATCAACAATCATGGTATTTCGGTACCGTGGCTTTAAAGCCTCAGCTGTTCTGAAATAAAAGCTCTAGATGTGAAATTAAAAAATTATAATTTTGACAGAAAATAATAATAATAATAATAATAATAATAATAATAAAAAAGGCATTTCAGATTTCTCATTGGCAAGCTTTTACCGAACACTCTAAGGGCCTGTTTGGTATTATTTTTGAATTTGTATTTTCTGAGAATAAAAACGAAAATGAAAATGGTATTTTGCAGTTGCTTATTTCGAATTTAAATATGCGTTTGGTATCATTTTTTGTATCCTATATTTTAAAACTGAAAACAGTAATATGCGTTTGGTAGACAGTTGAAAATGATAAAAATAAATAATATGCATTTGGTAATGTTTTTTTCAAAAATAGTTTTACTAATCATTTACATTATATTTATAGTCATAAAATAATTATTTAGCTAATACACACAAATACAACAAAATAATTTAATCAAATTTTTAACATCTCAATATTAATTTTTAGTTATATTATGTTTGGTATTTCACTGCATAACACTGTATTAAATAGTTTTGGTGATTAATTTAAATTATATATTTAGAAAACAATATTTATTAGTACTTAAAAAAAGAAAATATAAAAGAATTTAAGAATTTTTACATCAATTTATTTACTAGTAGTTTGAAAACACCGGCTCACCAACAGTAACACCAAACAGCACCTAAATAAAGGCGAACTTAGGTATTGTCGTAAGCTAAAACTCTTAAACTATTTAGTAAAACACTCAACAGCGCTTACTTAAAACTACAGCTCCCCGACAGCGCATCGATGCCAAACAGACTCTAAGTTAAGTTTAAGTGGCATATATTATTTAAAAATATTCAGTAGACAATACAAGATCAGAAGCACACGATCATTAGAAGAATTTGATTATCACCGGAGAATTGATGTTGTAGAGTCCCTTGCCCTCGCCAGAAGCTAAGAGCAACTCGTTCGCTTTTGGCCGATAATCATCCAGAAAGTTACGTATGTCGGTCGGACGAAAATACCACACTATCTTCACTATCTTCTCCTGTTCCGGCGTCTCGTACATCCTCACAAGCTTACCGACGTAAGTCTCAAGGTCTCCGTCACGGTAAAGCACTACGGAATCGTACAGAGAATATTCTTCGCCGTCGTAAAAGAAGGACTCATAGAACCGAAAATCGCTGCTCTTGCGCCGAACGGATTTTTCTATACCCCATTTAAACTCACATTTGGTTGACATTTTGAAAAAAAAGCTCAAGGTTAGCTAGCAGAACAGAGATGCACCAAAACGTTGCAGTTTTACGCCGAACGGATTCCTCATTACTTAATAAGAAGAAAAGTGGCGTGGCAGTTCGTTTTTTTCTGTTCAAAGAGTGTTAACGCGCGCCCGCTGTGAAGATGAAGCGAGCAAGGAGTGGACTAGAAGTTGGAGAGAGATGAATGAAGATGAAGTTGAAGGTGGAAGAGGAAACGAACAGAGCTAAAATGCGCAGAGCGTGTGTGTAAGTAAGTGTACGGAGCAAATAGGGGAACGTAAAGTGCCTGCCGCTCCGGCTTGATTTTGATATTTGACAGACACAGAGGACTCAGAGAGACACAGCAGACGGTTTTTATTTTTGACGGTCGGTCACGCAAAATTCCTCTTCTCCCACGCGCGTCTGGCTAGCTCGTGCGTTTTACTTTCTTGTCCGTTTTCAGTCTTCATTTTTAGATTTTGACAAAATTATTTGATAAAAACTCAATTTAAAAAAAATGAAAATATTTTGAAATTTGTTTTAAAAAATTTAATCCCCTTACAATTATCAATTTCTAATGTGTTCCTGGTACCATAAGAAGGTGAAAAAATAATAAAATTTAATTATTTAATGATGTTTAGATTGTAGAATATGATACTCTTAAGGTATTACAGTCATATTCTAATTCGTATTTTAATATTTCAAATAAAAATTTTATAAAACAAAAATTTTATCCACTAAATGAGATTATTTATTGTTTGTTAGTACATCTTGTCTTTATTTAAAGGATGATTGTCGCCTTCAATACTTTAGGTAAAAAATATTATTAAACACTAATTAGAAAGTTGTAACATTACATGTGATATATTATTATTGGGTTGTTGTGATGTTTTATCTTTAGTGTAGCTAAGATTTTCCTATTTGAGATATATATAATTGGCCAAGCAAGGACCCCAAATGACAGAATCTTAGCTTTAAATACCCATCCTCACATGCAAGGCATCATAAAATCAGATCTGTTTTTGGTACTTATGTTTATAAGTCAACATTTGACCTGAACTTGAGTTTGGAACAAGGGCTTGACAGCATATGTAAAAGTAAAATAAAAAATCTTGATTACAAGACAGCATCAGATTGGTATATATCATATCTTGTTCATACTTTTAACACAAAAGAAACTTTAAAGACAAATTCATGTATAGTTGTATTACCCTTTCATTGTTTTTGTAAATTCTAGCATTTTCATTATCGTACGAGTTCAGTCAGTACTATTTATTTTTGGTCATTTTCAATTGCAACATTCTTATATTTTGTCATTTTTCTATCAAATAATAAGACAAATACAAAATCTACAGAAAATAACTGCCTAGTCCTTGGATCCTTTCTAAATCATGAAGGATCAACAATGCCAAAAAAACTTGAATCCCATTATTCCAATTTTATCACGCTAAACAAAACCTCCCGAGGCTGCACTCGCATGCATGTGCGGATAAATGGATTGATGGGTTAGGGTTAGTTTTTGTCAACGAAAAACATTAGAATTTTTCTTTGATATCAATTTATGTTATAATTTAGTATGTACCATTTGGGTTAGTGGTGATTGAGATTAAGAGTCTAAGTATGTAAATGGAATCTAGTCATTTGATAGTCTTTCAATTTATAAGGGGTACTATTGTCACGACTTGAGATTAAATGCACACTTGGAATTCAATTTAATTATTGAAATTTCACAAATTCAAGGGTCTAAAGGTTCTGTAAGAATTTACTGTTGTAAAAATGTATTGTCACACCGAGTAATGATATGTGTAGAGAAAAATGAAAAAAAAAAACCTTCTCTCTCTACCCACGCACTCTCCCTTCCTTTTTTTTTTCTTTATTTCTCTCATCTTTCTCCACACTAAACATAATCCATTGAGTAATCTGTTTGGGGGATGTATTTCGACGAGACCAGCCATGATGAGCAGATACCAGTTAGCAGAGTTCCCACGAACATGTATATCTTGCAGAAGTCTGGTAGCAGGAGAACAGGAGCAGGAATATTCTGCTCGTCCACGAATACACCATCAGCGAGGCCGGTCTCCTGCTGATGTTTGGGCCTCCTGCTAATGGTTGAGGCGAGGAGACCCGGTCAACGGCAGTTGGCGAGACGTGTACTCCAACCCGAAAATCAAGGCACGAAGACCACACGACCACCCACGATTACGAAAACGGAGCATCCACTTCCGAGAGATAAGAAGGTAATGTGCGTGGATTGAGGAATGTCTGAACTCAGGAGAAACCTATAAAAAGGTGGCCAACGAAGGTAAAAAGGTTAGAGTTTTGGACATGGAAACTGAGATAAAAAGAGCACTGAATAATCGATACAAAAAATAAGCTATAAGATTAGTGGCTAACGTTTGCAGGGACAAAACCTTCATTTCTGACTTGAGCGTCGGAGGGTTTACGCCGGGAAAACAACCGGCGTATTTTAATTTGTTTCTGTGTACGCAAAAATTTTTGAATAAGAAATCATACGATGAGAGATCCTGATCGTGTTCAAATTGATTGAGCAGAAATCCTAGTCATGGTCGAGAGGGTAACCAGAATCTCGTATCAACATAATCTTTGATAGTCAAACTAATTAGAGTTTCATAACCAAACAACTCCTACTTAATGGTGGGAACTGGGAACCTTCGTTATTCATATTTGACTAAAAATCAAGACAGATGTAATGTTATAAAAACATAACATATCTTTAAGTTGTTAAAATTTAATTGATTCAAGGATGTAAAACGTTGTGTAAGAATTGATTGACGCAAAAAAGTAGCGCCACAAAATATAAGCCGTCAAGTAATCTTAATTAAGCATGTAATAAATAATTGATCTTTCAGAAGCCAAAAATGGCACAACGCAAGTGGATGGATAGAGATTTTTACGCACAACTGTGTGTACGCATTGGATCGTTATGGGTACAAGTGTACGGCACGCGCGATGGGTGTGAGTGAGGGGTGTTCATAAGGCGGTGTTGAAAATGCGCGGGCTTTGCCCGGTAAGGGGGTCACGTCGTCGCACGACGTTAACGAACGCGCGCGATGAGGGAGTGGATTTAACAAAATTGTAAACATTATAATTTGGTGAATTTGAATATTTATCGGCAGTAATTATATTATTTAAAAACTGACCAAGTAAAACCAATTAAAATTTCAAACAATTCTTTGGGGTCACTTTGGAACTCTGTAATTTTTTAAATAATTACGATTAACTATATTATTAAAGTAATTAATTATAAAAAAATCAGTTAAATATTTAATAAAATTTATTTATAAAAATATTATAAATTTTAAAAATAATAAAATATTTTTAATAAATTCTAATATTAAATTATTATATTAAAATAAATAATTAAAATAGACATAATATTAAACAAAAATTACTTATTACTTACACAATTATACATGTACATATAATAATTTTTTATTATTGTGTATATGTAATGGTTGCTGACTAAAAAGATGTATATGTTATCAAAAGAAGTGACCATTAAGAATCAGCCCAAACTAGCAACTGAAAGGATAGTTTTGTATTGTTTTGAACACCAAGAAAGCAAGTGATTTGACAAAAGCAACTCAAAAATTAATAATTCAGTCTTGTCGTTGAAAAGAAAAAGCTTCCACGAGACCGAGTGTTCATAAACTAAATTGGTTAATTTTGGAATTAGAGAATTTGGAAAGAGAAAATTTTGATGCTAAATATGGAAATTGTTATTTTATCAAATAAGCAAAACTGCTAGTTGTCAAATGAAAAAAGAAAATCAATTTTTAATCTTACTAGTTTCGTAGCATCAGGATGTCTATTACCAGAAAAATTTAGCACTCACCTTTGATTAAAAGCATAGAGAAATAACGTGTTAGGTTTAAGTAATTAAATTGAAAATAATTAAAATAAGATCAACTTAATTAATCTCACAAGCGCCTTTAGTAGCATTAAGACAAATGTTCATTGTGAAAGTAACTCATCTTTGATTAAGGCTCCGTTTGGTACAGCTTATTAAATAGAGTTTACAACAGTATAATTTATAGGAGTAGAGTTTATACCAATAAAATTTTTGAACAAAAAGTCATTAGGTGTTTGGTTGTCAATTAAAAATAAAATTTTGAACTATTAAACTGTTTGGTTGCGTAAAATTAAAAGTGTTTTTATGTAATTAAATTACCAAAAATGATATGTATTCATAATTATATAACATGTAACAAAATGCATTCAAATTATCAATTAATAAGAAAAAATCAATTCAATCACTTCTTTAATTTTCAAAATTAAAAATTGCATCATTGATATATTCTCTCAAACAAATAATACTATCCAAATTAAATTGCATCATTGATATATACTCTCTCAAGTGTTGGGTATGTGTAGGGATTGCAAAATTAAAGTGTTGGTTATTTTTTTTTTTAAAAGAGAGAGAGAGATAAAGTGAAGTGGCGGCAACAATATGTTTATATAGCGGCAACAATTTTCATTGTGTAGGTTTTATACAAAGGGTATTATGTAATTAATTAAATATGTCAAGGATAATTTTGATAATATATATTTTTTGAAAAAGCTCTCTAACCTCTACTCCTAAAAATTCAAAATTTGGACTTTTCCTAATATAGGTAAATTAACTTATTTAAGCTAAAAAAAACTCTACCAAAAAAATAATCAAACACCATAAAAATTTTTAAAAAGTACTTATGGAATTAAATAAGTACTTATGACTCTTAAATAAGGCAGCTTAAGAGTTTGTTCCACATTAGGAAAACCCAAAACCCTTCAAAAGAGCAACTCGTCATTTACTCCATCTCTGTCTCTATCTCTCCAGTGAAGAAGTTTCGGCACAAAAGCCTCAATCTCTGTCTCTCTCCGACTGAGCCACTTCTTCAGGTATTGCTTCTATCTCCTCGGTCTCGAATAATTGTAGATAATTTCATTTCTCTCTGTTTTGCTGGGGTGGTATTTGGTGGTGTTATTCTAGTTATAACTTAGGGAATATCAAAGGGTAAAGAGAAAGTCATTGAAGTTGATGACGACGAGTTAGACGTCCTGCCTAGTCTGCTCACCGATCCTGCTTTTGACCCCGGGATCCCCTTAGAACCCATTAGATCTAGTGATGGTACTGGCACTAGGAGGATGTCCCCTCAAACAACCTCCTCGAGCGGAAGTGAGGAGAGATCTTCCGGCTCGGAAAACATCCTGAGTGAGGATCTAGGAGGTGATTCTGGTGAGGCGTCCCCACCGGGAACATTGCAACCAGAAGGGCGGAGTACCGTAGAAGGTAGAGCCCTATCACAGGATTACGCCATTGATTTCATCACGTGCAAGACCACCTTTGACGAGCTCACTAACCTCCGGGTTAGGTATAATATTCCTGGTGAAATACCTCTTAAGGTCCCAGGAAAGAAGGATACTCCTAGCCTAGGGGATATGTTACCATGTTTCTGGAGAGTTTTAAGTATGAGCTGAGGTGCCCCCTGCAGCCCTACTTTGTCCGAATACTTAACGGGCTAAATTTAGCTCCTGGTCAGCTGAATCCTAACGGGTGGAGAGTACTCTATGGTCTGTTCATCTTGTGGGACAGATGTTGCCAAAGCGAGCCCACAGTTGATGAGGTGAAGCACCTGTACCAACTGAAAAGCAGCCCCAAAGATGCCGGCTAGTATTACTTCCAATCAACTACTAAAACCAGGATACCCATAACCGATCTTCCAACTGGTGGTGGTGGGAATTGAAAGAAAAAAAATCTTTTTTGCTGGGGGTCCCTGGGGTCAGGTTGCACAGATTGACGGGAAGGATTATCGCGTCCCACGCCGTTTCGTGGTCCCAGGTTGCCTGCTTGCTTTAGATGTCTTATCTCTATAGTTGTTCTCACTTTACTGGTTTGTTTCTAACCAAATGTCTGTTCGTATTGTAGGTTCTTGGGGTGTTCACTTCCCACTCGAACCCGACCAGCTCAAACGGGTTGAAGCTGTACTGGCCAATTCCTGCTCAACCAGAGAGCTGCTAACTATTTATAACATGATCGAATCTTGTCTGGTGTCCCCCGACCATAAGATAGAGGATGGTGTGATTGGGGCTCTGACTTGGAAACGTCCTCGATCTCAAGCTGCCAAGCGAGACTAGAACAAAGATCCTCCCACTGCGAAGCGGGCGAACATTGTGCAGTAGGTTCCTTCCTTGAAGACTCTACCACCTCCTCCTGCCAAAGTCGGAGAAACTAGCGGAGCAGCCATTGATCCTGCTTCCTCTCCTCCTCCCGTTGGGCCAAGGTCTCATTTATCTGACACTCGAGCAGAACATTTGGTCCCCTATATGAACGAGCTTTCTAAACTCATAAGCAAGAAGGACTTGGAGGACTTTGACGGTTGCACCCTGGGTGAGCTGGTGGAGCCATGCAGTATAGCGCTTTCTACCTCAGCTGGATGGCCATTTACTACAAGGCCAAGGTTGGCCGTTACGACCGAAAGATGAAGGAGGACATTCAATTGGCGATGACCAGAGCCGACGCTGCTGAGAAGAAAGTCGGAGGCTTGAATCTCAAGAATTTGAAGCTGATAGAGCGAGAATCTCTTGCTCAAGCAAAGGCCATTACTCTCGAGGAAGAGCTAACTAAGGTCTAGGAAGATCTGCAAATGCAGAAGGCTATGTACGACGCTCAGCTCGAATCTCTCCGCGATTCCCACTGGGTTCAGGTCGAGAACTTGGAGAAGGAAGCTGACAACCAATACGACCAAGGACTTCGACATTCCTATCGTTGCATCATGGCCATCCTTGGGAAGCAGCACCCTGATCTGAATATGAATGACCTTGCAGCTGGTGTTGCTCAATACATGGACGAGGAGGCAACAAAAGAAGATGTCGAAGAGGTGGAACCAATTGTGGTTTAGAAGGAAAACTCTCCTCCTCGTGCTGTCCCTGCTAATGTCGGTGAGACGAGTACCCCTCCGGACGCAACTGGTGATACCCCCCCTTCACCTGAGGTGGAACAGCCAACTGAGGCTGCTCGGCTTACTGACCCATCGTCTTCCTAAACTTGTCTTGTGTTGTAATTGCTTTTTAAACATTGTATGAAGCAATTTTGCAGACTATTAGAAGCTTAATAAAATTGTTCTTGTTTGCCTTCTCGTATTGGAGTTTTGGTTTATTTGTTTATTTGGCTTCTGGTCTCGTTACAGAGCAGGCTTCGAGACTTGGTGGGCTTTCTCATGCCTTAGAAACTTTTTAATGCTTGGAAGTCTACTCACCTTTGCTTGGTTGAGCAGCTCCTGGCACGCTTGGCTTCTGGTCTCGCCATAAGACAAACTTTGAGACTTAGTGAGCCTTTGCATGCCTTAGAAACTTTTTTATGCTTGGGATTCTGCTCGCCTTCACTTGGTCGAGCAGATCCTGGCACGCTTGGCTTCTGGTCTCGCCATAAGACAGACTTTGAGACTTGGTGAGCCTTTGCATGCCTTAAAAACTTTTTATGCTTGGGAGTCTGCTCGCCTTCGCTTGGTCGAGCAGATCCTGGCACGCTTGGCTTATAGTCTCGCCATAAGACAGGCTTTAAAACTTGGTGAGCCTTTGCATGCCTTAGAAACTTTTTTATGCTTGGGATTCTAGTCGCCTTCACTTGGTTGAGCAGATCCTGGCACGCTTGGCTTCTGGTCTCGCCATAAAACAAACTTTGAGACTTAGTGAGCCTTTGCATGCTTTAGAAAATTTTTTTGCTTGTGATTCTGCTCGTCTTCGCATGGTTGAGCAGATCCTAGCACGCTTGGCTTCTGGTCTCGCCATAAGACATGCTTTAAGACTTGGTGAGCGTTTGCATGCCTTAGAAACTTTTTATGCTTGGGAGTCTGCTCGTCTTCGCTTGGTCGAGTAGATCCTGGCACACTTGGCTTCTGGTCTCGCCATAAGACATGCTTTTAGACTTGGTGAGCCTTTACATGCCTTAGAAAATTTTTCAATGGTACAGTTGACTGAAATTCCTCATTGATTCATTTATTATTGAATTCGGCTTACATGAGATTGCTTTGACATAAAAAGTAAAGAACAACGAGCACGAACAAAAATAACTTTAAAACATAAACGAGTCTTACTGGAAATACTTCCTGAGGTGTGTTGCGTTCCATGGGCATTTCACCTCGTGGCCATCCGTGCGAACTAGCTTGTAAGCTCCGGGTCCAATTAGCTGCTTGACCCTATATGGCCCCTCCCAATTCGGTCCAAGCACTCCTTGAGTCGAGTCTTTGGTGTTATGATTCACTCTCCTTAGCACCCAATCTCCGGCTTTGAATTACCGTACATTCACCTTCTGGTTATAATATCGAGCAACCCTCTGCTGGTAAATGGCTGATCGCTTCGATGCTTGCTCCCTTCTCTTAGTTAGCAAATCCAGATTCAGGCACAACTGCTCGTTGTTCTCCTGCTCATTGAAATGATCTGTCCGGTGCGTGGTCGTTCTTATCTCGGCTGGTACGACTACTTCATGTCCGAAGGCCAAGGCGAACGATGTCTCCCTCGTTGCTGTTTTATGGGTTGTCATGTATGCCCATAAAACACCTGATAGCTCGTCAACCCATGCACCCTTTTTTTTTCCAAGCCTGGTTTTCAAAAGCCTTTTGATCGTCTTGTTGGCTGCTTCTACTTGACCATTAGACTGAGGGCGAGCAGGCGAGCAATACTTTAACTCTATCCCGAGGTTTTGCAAAAATCTCTGAAGCTGTAATTATCGAACTGCCTGCCATTATCCGTTATCAATGCATAAGGGATCCCGTACCGACAGACCACGTTTCTCCATACGAAGTCTGTTGTCTTCTTCTCTGTGATCATACTAAGGGCTTCTACCTCTATCCACTTCATGAAGTAGTCTATTGCTACTATTGCATGTGTTGCTGCTCCTCGTCCCTTTAACAATGGCCCGATCAGATCAATTCCCCATTGAGCAAATGGCCAAGGGGAGACCATAGAGGTGAGCTTCTCTGGTGGTTGGTTGGAGAAACTTGCAAAACTCTGGTAGCTTACACAGCTCCTGGTCTTCTCCTGCGAATCCTGGTGCATTGTTGGCCAGAAATATCCCTGCCTTAGAACCTTGTGGGCAAGAAACCTTCCACCAGAATGGTTTCCGCAAATTCCTTCATATACTTCTCTTAGTATGTAATCTGCGTCATCCTCATCCAAATACCGGAGGAACGGTAGCGTATACTCTCGCCGATATAGCACCCCATCAATTATCGTGTACCTTGAGGCTGGGCTCTGATCTTCCGAGCTTGTAATTTATCTGGTGGTAATACCCCGTCTCTAAGGTATGAAATCATTAGATTCATCAACGAGCATTTTTGTTCTATCTACAGCACCTCCAGATTCTGCTCGATGCTCGGGCTGGTTTTCACCACCAAAGAGACCGACTTGGGTATTTTCGAGTTTGCCACAGCTGCCATTCTGGCCAGAATATCTGCTCGACTATTCTGCTCCCTTGGGATTTGTATCACCTCAGCCGCTTCGAACTTCCCCATCATCTGCCTGACTTTCTTCAGGTGCTGCTCCATCTTCCTGTCTCTCGGTTGAAATCTTTCACTGACATGATTTGCGACCAGCTGGGAATCAGTTCTGATCTTCACCCTATCAGCTTTCACTGCCTTAGCCAATTCCAAGCCTGCTATCAAGGCTTTGTATTTTGCTTGGTAATTCGTGGCTGTGAATTCTAACTTTACAGCATAAGAGATCTCCTCCCCCTCTGGGCCTTCCAAGACAATCCCTGCTCCGGATCCCTGCTCCCTTGATGACCCATCTACAGACATCTGCCATACTCAGGCTTCGCTGCTATTTGTAACAATATCTGGCTGGTCCAAACAAACTTCGGGCTCTGCGAATTCTGCTACGAAATCGGCCATTGCTTGAGCCTTTATCACTGCTCGGGGTTTGTAATCAATGTCGAACTCGCTCAGCTCTATAGCCCACTTCACGAGCCGACCAGAGGCATCCGGCTTGTGCAGGGTTTGACGCAACGGCTGGTTTGTTATTACCGAGATGGGGAATGCTTGAAAGTACAACCTCGGCTTTCGAGCAGCAACTACAAGGGCGAGTGCCCATTTCTCCAACGGTGGGTATCTGGTCTCAGTGTTGAGCAGGGCCTTGCTGGTATCGTATATCGGATACTGAACCCCCTCTTCTTCTCTCACCAGAACAGAACTTGTGGCACGATCTGATACCGCTAAATACAAAAATAACTTGTCCCTATCCCTTGGTGTGGACAGCAGAGGTGTCTGCTGCAAGTATTGCTTCAAGTTTTGGAAGGCTTCCTCGCATTCTGGGGTCCATTCTGTTTTCTTTCATCTCCTTATCACTAGAAAGAATAACTGACACTTTTCTGTAGCCTTGGATATGAATCGGCTCAATGCTGCCAACTTCCCCGTAAGGCTCTGCATCTCCTTCAGGTTACGAAGAGACCTCATCTGCACGATCGTCTGGATTTTCTTGGGATTTGCTTCGATCCCCCTATGACTCACCATGAATCCAAGAAATTTCCCTGACTCGACCCCAAAAGCACACTTTTCCGGGTTGAGCTTCATCTTGTACTTCCTCAAAAGTCTGAATATCTCCTCGAGGTGTTCGACATGTTCTTTCGGGATTTTCGACTTGGTTATCATGTCATCCACGTACACCTCCATTGTTCTTCCAATCAATGGCTTAAAGATTCTATTAACCAGCCTCTGGTACGTGGCCCCAACATTTTTAAGATCGAATTGCATTACCCTATAACAGAATAAACCATGGTTAGTAATAAATGATGTGCTCTCCTCATCCTGCTCGAACATGGGGATTTGGTTGTATCCCGAGAATGCGTCCATGAAGCTGAGCAGGCCATGTCCAGCTATTGAGTCTACAAGCTGGTCAATTTTTGGTAAGGGAAAGTTGTCTTTCGAGCACGCCTTGTTGAGGTCCGTAAAATCCACACACATCCTCCACTTGCCATTAGCTTTTTTTACTAACACCACATTCGATATCCACTCGGGATAATTGACTTCTCGAATGAACCCTGTTTTCAAGAGCTTTTCCATCTTGTCATTTATACCCTCATACCTCTCTTGGTTGAAGCAACTCCTTTTTTGCCTTACTGCCCGAGCACCTTTTTTTATTGCGAGCTTATGACATGCAACCTCAGGGTCGATCCCTGACATATCTTCATGTGTCCAAGCAAACACATTTGCATGAGCCCACAAGCACTGCAACAACTCCTGATTCTGCTCTTCTTTAAGCCTCAACCCAATTCGGATCGTTTTTCCCGGATCCTCTGGTCCCAGTCTCATTGTCTCCAACTCCTCTATGGGTTCTTGTCTGCCTTTTTGGCTTCCACTCGGGTATCAAGGGATGTTATCTGCATTATTTCCCTTGTTACCGAGGAGTAACGGCTTCGTGCGATTCTCTGATCTCCTTGTACCACTCCAACTACCCCATTGACCCGGTACTTGAGAGCTAGATAATGGTTGGACAGCATCGTTTTGCTCATCCTCAGAAATGGCCGACCTAGGATTATCTAGTAAGGACCCTCTTCATCAACTACCACAAAATCCAGTATTATAGTCCTTTCTGTCGGGGAACTTCCAATTGTGATAGACAGCTCGACCACACCCAGGGGGACCAGCTTTCCTCCTCCAAATCCCTTCAAGGAGGTATTGGTGTGTTCTAACCTCAGGTCTGCTATTCCCATCTCCTCCAGTGTTGACTTAAACAACACATCAACTGAGCTTCCTGTGTCAACTAGTATCCGGTCAAACTTCTTGCTAGCAACGGTGGCCTTGATGATTAAGGCATCCTCGTGTGTGTATAGAATCCCTTCTTCGTCCTCATCTGTCTACATGATTAGTGTTGTGCAAATTTTAATGAACTCGCAAGTGCACGAATCTATTATAGTATAGACTAATGGTGACGAGTGTCGGTCCCACGAGGAGGTGGATTTTAATTGTGGATAGAATTAATTTTGTAAATGGGTGGTTGGATTTGTAGTGGAAGTGATTCAAATTATCCTAAAAATTAGAATTGAAATGGCGAGAAGGAATTAAAGTATAAATCTATTAATTTGACGTACTTGGGTATCTGGATCCGTATCAACATGCATCATGGGCTAAATAATCCGTATTAATGCCAATTAAATCATGAGGGGGGAATCCACACCTCATGAACCACGCTCTAATCAATATGGTGCTAAGGGCTTATCGTGCCAAATAATAATAACCTTGTACTAGAGAGCCGGTGTAACCAAGG
>MKYO02027955.1:644713-744313 GCA_002013955.2 Citrus medica | reverse complement strand
ACGTCACCATCAACAGTACATAAGAATTTTAGCCCAACAGGATCGTGACACCTCATCAGTCAATGCCACATCATCGGTCAATGCCACGTCATCATCCGTCTATGTGAACAGTGTCGTGAACAATAACATATACAGTATTGTACACGTGAATAGTACCGTACATGTGAATAGTGCCATTTTTCCTTTTATGCTCCTCCTAAGGTTTTCGACTGTCCTGAGTTCAAAAGTGATGTCCGTTTTATCGTCTGATCTCTCCTTTATTGCGAAATGACTATAATGCCCCTAAAATATATAAAATACTTAATTAAAATAAAACGCACGGAATTAAATCAAAAGAAGGTTAAATTCATAAAAGTAAAGGTGTTAGTAAAACTTGTAGTGTAAAATGACGATTTTCTCCTTCATAAATATACATTTTCTAACACTCAACAATTAGCACTTGCCTGATTCTTGCTCGTTTGGCTGCTGGGGTGTTGAAGAATACCTCTTTACTAGTCATGGCATATTTAGCATAGTTCTTACTCGACCTGTTGGAATCTCCGGCCAGCATTGGACCCGCAGCAATCACTCTTACTACAGGCTGCTCACGGCTCAAGCTCCTGTTACTCTGTTCCCCTTCACACACCGAGGCCACCATCGGAAAAGTCCCATCTATGAACTCGTCCAGGTATCGATTTCTCACCAAATCTTATACCTGCGTCTTGAGATCTTTGCATTATGTTGTGGTATGGCCATGAGTGCCATGGAACTTGCAATAGCGTCCCTTATCCCTCATGCCAAGTAGCTTTATTATTGGGGCCGGGAGGTACAACAATCCCTGGTCCTTTATGGTCTCGTACACCTCGTCCAGGAGCATCTTTAAGGAAGTGTATCGCCCATAGTCCTGGTTCTGCTCGATCATGTGCACTACCCTTTCTCTGTTTGTGCTGTTTTGAACGGGAGGAGGCGGCAATGCTTTTGGTTTGCTCCCCCTACCACCATGGGGGTATGGATGTGAATGACCATAAGCCGGGTCATGCTTTCTCCAAGGCTCCCTAGCTGGCGAATGAGGAGGTTGCGCCCTGCTGCGCTGATACTGTGGAGGCCTCTGATGAGGCTGGTAAGCGGTGGCCCGACCTCCCGTACCACTGCCCGAGGCATGGTGGTCCCTCCTCTTGATCGGCCCATTTCCTGGTACGGCTCTCTTCTATTTCCTCTTCAACCCTTTTAGCTGGTCTGTTTTGATCCGTGCTGCCTTTTCCTCCTCGATTTCTATGTCTCTCTTAGCCTGCTCGTAAGCAGCCGAATATGTCTGAATAGATGGGCTTCTCAAGTTGTACCACATCGGTCCTATCTTCACTCTTTCTTTCAATCCCCTCAATGCCTGAGGATGGTTGAAGGCTCCCAAGTCGAGGACAGCACAACAGAACCTTTTGATGAATTCCCGAAAGGTTTCCTCCTCTCTCTGCTTTATGCTGGTCAACTCCATCATATCATCTTCCAGTGCCACTGCCCGACGAAACTGCTCTGCAAATTCCTAGCACATATGCTTTAAGGTTTTAATGCTCCCCCGAGGAAGCTTCCTGTATCACTCGTGTGCTCGTCCCTCTAGTGATAGTGGGAACACCCTGCATCTTTGGGCTTGAGATAGTCCTTGCACTCCGGTTATGTCGTTGAAGCGCTCTATGTGCAACAACGGGTCCGTTCGCCCCGAATATCTGAGGTTCGGGAGGCGAAAATCTCTTGGGATGACTGCCCTCATGATCTCTGCCGAGAGCAGGGATTCTCCATCCAGCATTATCCTCCAACCGGGTGCTCTACTCATTCCTTGCATATCATCAATTATCTGCGCTAGTCTGCGCACTTCCTCCTCCAGCTGCACTGCACGACCAGGGTCACGTGCTGCAACTTGATCCCGCTCTTGCTCTACATCATGCAAGTGTTGCCTGAGCTCTGTTTCCTCTGCATTCACCACCCCGTCATCCTCATCAAAAATCTGTCTTCCTGGGGATTGCTCTTCTTCTCTATGAACTCCTCCCCGTAGAGATAAGTTACCTTTTTCACCACCAAATCTCCTGGTGGTCTGACTTCTCATCATATAATCGTGCCCTGGTGTCGTTCCGCCACCTCTCACCCTTTCCTCATGGGTTCCCCTTCGTTCACTCCTCAGTTCATGCAAGATGGTTGTCAGGGTCTCCATCTGCTTTTCCATTTGTTCCATTCGGTCATGCATGGCTTTTTCCCGTGCTTCAATGGTTATCTCCCTCAATGTCACAGATTCGTTAAGCCTCATATCACCTCCTTGTGCACTACTTCCTCTTACATTCATTTATTCCTCTCTTACTTTACTCATCTTCTTGCTGTCAAGAGAAACTTTTTTATCAGGTCCCCACAGACGGCGCCAAAATGTTGATGCGAGATTCCGGTTGCTTTCTTTCTACGACCATGATCTCTGTTCGATCAACTCTACCACGATCAGGATCTCTCCCCGTAAGGCTTCTTCTCCAGAAGTTCCTGCGTACATAGAAGTATGTCAGAGTACGCCGGTTGTTTCCCCGACGTAAACCCTTCGACGCTCAAGTCAGAAATGAAGGTTCTGGGAACGCTAACCACAAATCTTATGGTTTTTTTTAGTATCAGTTCTTTAGAGCTTTCTTTTTCTCTGTTATAATGTCAAAAATTCTAACCCTTTTACCTTCGTTGGCTACCTTTTTATATGCCTCTTCTGAATTCAGACATTCCCTTCATTCACGCTCGTTACCCTCCCACCTCTCGACAGTGGATGCTCCATTTCTGTAATCATGGGTGGTTGCGTGGCCTTCGTGCCTTGATTCTCGGGTTGAAGAGTACGCTTCGCTAATTGTCGTTGACCGGGTCTCCTCAACTCAACCCTTAGTAGGAATGGCTTTATGCTTCTAGCAGGAGATCGGCCTCTCGAATGATGTATTCATGGACGAGCAAAATAATCCTGCTTCTGCTCCCCTGCTAACAAACTCTTACAAGATGTACCTGTTCGCGGGATCCTACTACCAGATGTCTGCTCGTCACTGCTGGTCTTCATCGAAGCACATCCCCCAAACACTTATAATATTTTTCGCTGGATTTAGTTTCACTCCAGCCTGGTTTATCAACTCAATACAGTAACAAAAGTAGTAAGAAATAAAAAAAATAAAGTCATCTCACATATCAAAACAGATCGAAATCAAAATTTTCATTCTCTTTTCAATATTTGGAATTAATAATTAGAAATTCGCAGATCCTAGATCATACCTTGTAAATTATTTCAATTTTCTTTTTTTCAACTGATATTTGTTCTCTTAAAATTTTTTCTTCTGTCTATTCTTTTGAGCAAAGAGTTAGTTTTTTTCTATATTTTCTTCGCTCATTTATTATCATTAAAATTTCCTAATTCGTCTTTGATTTATCATAATATTCTTCTAAAATTTCCTTCAAATATTCGTTAGACTATACTTGAGGGCGGAATGATAACTTATTTAATTATTTATTTTCAAAATATTCTGGAGTTTCATTTTTAATAGAAAGTAAGTTCTTTCACTTCAAGATGTGCATTATAGTCATTATTTGAATTTGAATTCTAAATCTTTCGAACATTCATCGAAAGGGCCAATCATTAAAATTACTTAAACATGTTGAAATTAAGAAATGTTTTGATATATGTCCTTAAAGCCAAAATATTGTCCAAAATATATAGTGATGTGCAGTTATGCCCCAGAAAATTAGCCACTATACACACCAGAAACAATTTTTTAAGTGGCAACACTACAAGAAAATGAACATAACAAGTGACACTGCATGACAAGTTTGAAATGAATTTAACAAATGAGAGTACATACAAATAACGAGTTTGAATTGAATTGCACAGACTCATCCACCAGGAACCTAATTCGAACTCACTTGGCACACACTAATACAAGGATTCGAAACAGGGAAGAAAAGCGTTTTGAGTGGATCGATCATCCCATTGGAGCTCGTTCCACCAATGTTCTTGTCCCTTAATAATAATTTTCTGCTCCAATCCATGGTTACAATCAAGAGGAAGCTTCTTAAGCTCCGCACATTTCCATACACGGATTTCTTTAAGATGAGGGAAGGGCAAGGGGCTTGAGTGGATGCTCTTCAAATTTTGTAAGCCCTCTAGGACAAGATATTCAAGTCTTGCAAATGGGATTAGATTATCCATCACCCCGGCTGAAATTTCACCCAATTTTTCCAGACTGATTATTTCTTGCAAATCCTGGCAGTTAGAAATGCAAATGACCTTGATATTGGGAGCAAGTACAAGCCATGTCGCGTGCCTCAATTTGGAGTATTTTATAAAAACTTTTTGGAGACTATGAAAACCACGGATTTCTCGGACTCTTTTAAGTTCCCCAGCATCAATCTTTAACTCGTCCAAATCATTGAAGTACAGCTGAAGTGTTCGGAGATGCCTTAAACTTGCAAATGCAAAAACACTGAGCGAATTTGAATTGTTCAAGTGTCTAAGGCATAGACATTGAGTACTAATGCTTCCTAACCTACAATAGCTCAATAATCTTTGAAGGGCACCGAAACTTTGCAAAGTGATAGTCAGCAGATTCAAATGTTTCAAAGCATTCAATTCCTCCACCAAAACTTCACTATCTCCAAACAAAATGCTATCTGCTTCTTGTTCAACATTGAAACCACATTCAAACATTCTTAATGCTCGTAACATCTTTAGATCAGATATCACTTGTTTCGGAATTCTAGACAGACGAAATGTATATTCCAAGTTCAAACATTTAAGATTAACCAGGTACTTCAACTCTATTGGCAATGTTGTTATACCAGTCCATGATAGATCAAGGTGTTGCAGTGAAACCAAGTTTAAAATCCCCAATGGTAAATTTTCTAAAGATCTATTATATGACAATATTAAAACTCTAAGGGAAGCCATGGAATGAAAGAAATTATTATTGACCGTACCTAAGTGATTTGAAGGAAGAAACAAAGTTCGGAGGCGAGGACATATTGGAATCTCTGTTAGATTCTGAATTGCATTTTGCATTAATGACATCCTTGTAGTCTCTTTCCACATTCCAATACTTGGTGCTTCTGTTAATCCTACCCCTGCAAGAACGAGAAATTTTTCTTTCTCCTTGTCATTTGTTGATGCAATCCACAATGTCATGTCACGGATCACATCATGCATTTTTACAAAATTGTCTTCTTCTTCTTCCAATAGACATGCATGAAGAAGCGTACCAACAATGGAGTAACCTTGATTTCTTGCACCAAATCCATCATATTCATCTAAAAATCCTTCGCATATCCAACAATCTATCAAGTCTTCTACGGAAATTTTAGAATCTTCAGGAAATAAACAACAATACAAAAGACAGAATCTAATGGTGTCAGTAGGTAAAAAGTCATAACTGAACTTTAAACGGGAATATACCCTTTAAACAACAATAGAAAACACAGAATCTAATGGTGTCAGTAGGTAAAAAGTCATAACTGAACTTTAAACGGGAATATACCCATCTCTCCATTCCCAAAAATTTAGAGCTTGAACTCCTTAACACCTCAATTGCATGTTCCCACTCTTGGGGTGTCTTCTTGGATGCCATGGCTCGACCGACAGTAATTAAAGCAAGTGGCAAACCACCACATTCTTTGGCTACAATTTCAGCTAGCTCAGGAATGTCAGGATGACTATCAAGAATTTCTCTTCCTACTTTTTCCTCAAATAATTTCCAGGCATCCTCATATCCCAAGCACTCCACCTTGACGGATCTGTGAGCTTGCATTTGACCACAAACCTCAAACTCACGAGATGTCAACACTACTTTGCTAGAAGATCTTCTGGGGCTTGGAATAGGTAAACCCACTTGAGCTAAATCAACCGGCTCCCATATGTCATCCAATAATAACACAAACTTCTTGTTGCTCAAGATCTTGAATATTTCTTCAGCTTTCTCCTGAACATTTTTACTACTCCATGACTCGTTAAATAAACCAATCTTTTTGGCAATACATTCTTGAATCTTTTCAAGCTGCAAGTCCTTAGACACCACTACCCAAATGACAAAATCAAAATGATTTGGATTGACAAGGAATTTGTTATTGATTTGGGTCAACAGGGTAGTCTTACCCACCCCTCCCATGCCGTACAGGCCAACAATCCCAATCGTATCTTCCATGACGCAACTCCAAACTCTTTCAAATGTTGATTGCAACCCCACGACTAATGTCGGAAGAGGTCTTTCATAAACTGGATTGACTGGCGCTGGTTGAGCCACCTCTTTGAAATCTCCTCCTTAAACTCTGCACTTCTCGCAATGTCCTGAACACCTTTCTCCCGAACTTGTAGTTTGACTTGCAGCTCTTGGAACAGAAGCCTCCAAGACATAATTTCACCTCTTCGCAATTGCTTTCTAACGTCAGTCGATCAACTTCATATACCACATCTTGCACCCTTGAAAACCACCCTTGCACCCGTTCAAGCCGTTTCATTTGTTGTTGTTCAGCAACGATAACCCTTATCCGCACGTCATTCCTTTCTTCTATTAACTTTTGTGATTCTCTTCGCAGGTCTTCAAGATTATCCTGGAGATAACTTTTATTGATTTGAGTCAACACATACGCTTAGTGAAGGTAAATTTTCTTTTTTAATTTTTTGGGAGCATATTTCAAAATTATAATATTTACGTAAAATCTGGTGAGTTAACAGAATAACAAAAAACATTAAAAGAAAATATAAACTACCATAACTTATAACTCACTTTTAATATTTAGGTAATGATACAGCTATAAATTTTTGTATAAACTTACGTGGTATTAATTTATTGGTTGAATGAAAATATAAAATAATAAAAACAAATCATGTGGGCCAAGTGATATTTAATTCAATTAATCTTATCATGTCACATCAAGTTATACAAAATAAATTTGTATAAGAGTTTGTGACTATATCATTACTCTTAATATTTACAACACGAGAAGCGTTATTAATGATTATGATTTTTACCATATGTGTAGAATAGAAGATCTTAATTGATTCTTGTAAATTGTGCAAGTATATAGTTGCTTTGGTTATTATGTGTCTACACACACGCACATAAATGTCGCAATGGTTTTAATCATTTCCATAACTGTATATAGCATAACTAATAGTGTTAGGCTCCGTTTGATACAACTTATTAAATAGAGCTTATAACAGTAGAGCTTATAGCACTAGAGCTTATACCAATAGAGCTTTTGGATAAAAAGTCATTGGGTGTTTGGTTGTCAATAAAAAAAATACTTTTGAACCATTAAACTATGTAATTTTTTTTATATTATATATTTTTAGAAAAGTTCTATAACCTCTACTCCCAAAAGCTCAAATTTTGGGCTTTTGCTAGTAGAGGTAAATCGACTTATTTAAGCTAAAAAAACTCTACTAAAAAAATAACCAAACACCATAAAAAATTTTAAAAAGTGCTTATACAACTAAATAAGCACTTATACCTCTTAAATAAACCATACCAAACAGACACTTAATTTATGTCATATATTTGTGCTTCTAACTACTATTACGAATTTAATTAACTGTAATGAGAGCCGTCGGTCAGCTGTAAAGACATCTTGGAAAACAAATACATCTTACAAATGGGGATTTAAGAATCAGGAGCCAGAATTAATATACTAATCCTTTAATTTCTTCTTTGAAATTGTTTCGATTTAATGTGAAATTAATCGCGTGTGACACCTATAATTAATGAAAAAGTTTTCTAGCTACGGACCGAAGGTTCCTTGATATTTCCTCTTGAATAATTGAGAAAGTATTTTTAATTTGGGCCCTAGAGTATGACTAATGTATGCAATTATTTTAGTCAATCACTGAATTCCAAAGTTGACGCAAAGTTTTCTATTAACAAGAGAAGTTTCCTCGAAATTTTCTATCTTTCTATTTATTTAAAATATAATAAATAAATAAATTTTGACTATACATAAGTAAAAGCATAAATTGTCAAAAGATTTTTTAAAATTCAGATATGATCACTCTTGAGCAAAAATTATGGACGCTGTGGTTTGTTGACTCATGTAAGAAAGGAAATTAATGAAATCAAGCTTTGAGTCCGAAAGTAAGCAGCTGGTGGACAGCGATATTCAAAAACGCAAAATTTTTTCTACTATCTCACATATTATCTACTGAGACTTTATTTAAATTTCATATATTATATTAAATTATGTTTGTATAAATAAAATTAGATCTATTAATCCCACGACAAAATAGAAAAAAAGAAAGTGACGTTTCTTGTAACTTCCTGATATTATCTTAGAAGTAAACTAATTGTATCTTACTTAAGAGTCTTGCTTTCATTAATAAATATGTACGAGAAAATAAATAATTTAAGAAAATTGTTAAGTAAATAAGAGTACCAGTTCAGCCATACCATCATTTCCACCTCAGTATGGATCACCTTAGTCAAATGGTACGAGCAGAACACTGATAATGAGTCTTTTACGAGCAAGGACCGGCCATAGATAAATACCGAGCAAATATTCATTCCCCAAAAAGCGGGAACACAATCTCATGAAATCACGATAGTTGCGCTATGCCCAGAACCGTCGAGGGAGATATGGTGTCCCACGTTTACCCACAATATAGCAGTTGGAATCCCACGGGAACTGCGACGATCCGAGAGAGAGAGGGGGGATGACGGGTAAACGAAAACGTGGGACAATGGCTATAAAAGAGAAAGAAACTCGTGAAGAAATGAAAAAAAAGGAAAGAGAGAAAAGGGAAAACTCTGCCAAATTGAAACCAAACTATTTTTAGTACAAACTGTGAGCCAATTATAAGCAATTTGTCGAATTCAAATTGCATCGTTTTCCCGTAAACACCTTGTGCTAACTTAGGCATCGGAGGGTTTACGCCGGTAAAACCACCGTCGTCTCTGATCCACTTTTGTGAACGCAGGCTTAGTGGGAGAAGGAAGGCCTATTCCAATCTCAGGGACTAGAACGGTCGTTGGGACGAAAAGAAACGGACATCTTCACTACCGATTACTTAAGCGTTGGTGTAAAGATCTGGTCGGGCAAAGGGCGAGCAGATTTCAACATCAATATTTTGGCGCCGTCTGTGGGGACTTGAATAAAAAGCTACCATTAAATCAATAGTCACCAGAAAAGCAACAAACGGTTGGATATAGAGGCGTCAAGGATGGATACTTTAGGGGATAACAATGAGACTGTTGAGACAATTACCCTCTGGGAGATTGCGAATGAAGCTCGGGAAAGGATGATGCAAGATCGACTGGAGCGGATGGAGAAACAAATGGAAACCCTCACGACCATGCTGTATGAGCTGAGGGATGAACAGAGAAGGAATTGTGAAACCACCATGGGGAGAGACGAAGTGGGGGCAGAGCCCAGCATCCGGAGGCGTAGAGTCGAGGAAATCCCTCCACCGATGGACCAACCTCATGGGGTGCACCCCTATAGAAGTACTGTTCGGGTTCCAGGAGAGCGCGTGGATGAAGGGAGGGACCAACCTCGCCCCGGACGGGTGCAGGAGGTTGATGGCCGAGGGGCCAGTGTTGATGAAGGAGAGCTCAAATAGCGATTGCAGAATGCCGAGCAGGAACGAGATCAGATAGCTATGCGCGACCCTAACCATGCTGTAGAGTTGGAGGGAGAGGTGCGCAGATTGGCGCAGATAATAGAGGAGATTCAGGGAAAGAGTAAGCCCCCGAGTTGGAGGATAATGCTAGATGAAGAGTCTCCGTTGTCAACCAAGATCATGGATACTATAATCCCAAGAGATTTCCACTTTCCTAACCTCAAATACTTTGGGCGAAATGACCTGCTGGTGCATATTGAACGTTTTAACGACATGACGGGTGTGCAGAGGTTGACACCAGCTCAGAGGTGCAGGGTGTTCCCATTGATTCTAGAGGGACGAGCCCGAGAATGGTACCGCAAACTGCCATGAGGGAGTATTAAAGGGTACGAGCAGATGTGCCGAGAGTTGGCCGAGCAAGTCCAAGGAGCAGTGGCCCCAGAGGATGATATGATGGAACTAATGGGGATGAAGTAGGAGGAACATAAACCCCTTCGGGATTTTGTAAAACGATACCACCGGGCCGTGCTAGATTTGTGAACTTTCAATCACTCGCAGGCGTTGAGGGGATTAAAAGAAGGGGTGAGAATAGATCGACTGTGGTATAACTTGAGAAGTCCATTGGTACAGAATTATTCGGCGGGGTATGATCAGGCGAGGAGAAATATAGAAATCGAAGAGGAGAAATCGGCAAGGATAAAAAGTGAACAGCTAGAAGAGCTGAGACGAAAGGAACGGAAAACCCCGAACGGGAGTGAATCGGGAAAGCGAGCTAGGGAATCTTCCGCAATGGGTGGAATATCAGCTCGGTCCCGCCCTTACCCCATAGCTCAGAGATCACAACAATTCCAAAACAGCCGGGCTCAACCTCTGCGCCCCTCATTCCCGGAGCGACAACGAGAATTCAGGCAGATAGTTGTCCACCCTTATCATAACGCTCCCAGAGCACTACATACACCTAACTCCAGGGTAGGGCGACCAAATCAGCTACCTACGATACCAGCCCGGGGTGATATCCATGATAGCCGAGCAGTTCAACTGGTTGACCAGAGCTTGGCGTATAGACAATATACCTCATTAAAAATTTCTATGGAGGAATTGTATGAGAGGATCGAAGGACGAGGCTTGCTATACCCTCCGGCCCCTATAACAAAACCTGCTCACCGGCGTGATAAGAGCAGGTTCTGCAAATTCCACAATACTCACGGTCACACTATCAGCTAAGGTCGTGACCTAAAGATTCAGGTGGAGGATTTGGTGAGAAACCGTTACTTGGATGAATATGTAGATGGAGTGTCCCCCGTCATTGAATCACAGTACACGCAGGATGAAGGAGCTGAAAGGAGCCTGGAACGTGAACAGCTGACTATCCGTGTGATAGCAGGAGGGCCAACATTGGCTGGGGATTCGAACAGGGCATGGAAGAGCTATGAGAGATACGCCATGACCAACAAAGAAGTGATTTTCAATTTGCTAGCAGCCAAGAGGGTAAAAGTGCGGCAAGTTCCCATTATGTGGAGAGATGACGACGAAGAGGGTATTTTATGTCCTCATGAAGATGCACTGGTGATTAAGGTAATGGTGGCTGGTGTAGAATTGCGACGAATACTGGTGGACATGGGCAGCTCAGTTGACATCTTGTTTAAGTCAGCCCAGATGATATAAGAATTTCAGACTTAACATTGGAACGGACGAATACATCTTTGAAGGGATTTAGAGGGGGACGGTTAACTCCCATGGGGGTCATCGAACTCCCAATTACTGTAGGGGCAAAGCCATTTGAAAGAATGATGATGCTGAACTTTGTTGTAGTAGAAGAAATAAGCCTTTACCAGATGATACTGGGGAGACCGTTCATGAGGATAAGCCAATGCGTTATATCCACGCATTATCTGGCACTGAAGTACATAGTAAACGGAGTTGTTGGCATAGTAAAAGGTGACCAGAGAATGGCAAAGAGTTGTTATGCTACAGCGGCCAAGGAGACGCTACATGTTACCTCTCTAGATAACCAAGGAGTTCTAAAAAGGGTCGCCAAGAACCTGTTGAGAGGCTGGAAGAGATTGCGGTGAGCAAAAGTAACCCGAGCAGAGTGGTTAAGATCGGATCAGGATTGGCCGAGGCAGTAAAAGGCAAGCTGATAAATTGCCTACAGTCTCATGAAGATATATTCGCCTGGTCTCACGAGGACATGCCAGGAATTGATCGCAGGGTAGCTTGCCACAAGTTGGCAATCAAGAAGAGGGCGAGGCCGATGAGGCAGAAGAGGAGGTGCTTTAGCCAGGAAAGGTACGAAGCCATAAATGTCGAGATGGAAAAGCTGTTTAAAGCAAGATTTATAAGGGAGGCCAAGTACCCAGAATGGATTTCCAATGTAGTACTGGTAAAGAAGGCAAACGAGAAATGAAGAATATGTGTGGATTTCACAGACCTTAATAAGGCATGCCCAAAGGACAGTTTTTCCCTGCCAAAGATAGATCAATTGGTGGACTCAACAGCGGGTCACAGTCTGCTCAGCTTCATGGATGCCTTTTCAGGATACAACCAGATACCCATGGACGAGCAGGATGAGGAAAACACCACCTTTATAACTAACATGGGTTTGTTTTGCTACAGGGTAATGCCTTTTGGCCTGAAAAATGCAGGAGCTACCTATCAAAGGTTGGTGAATAAGATCTTCAAACCATTGATCGGTCATACTATGGAGGTATATGTGGACGATATGATCACAAAGTCCAAAGAACCGAAGAATCATGTGAAACACTTGGAAGAAACCTTTGGATTGCTGAAAAGGTATGAAATGAAGCTAAACCCGGAGAAATGTGCATTTGGGGTCAGCTCGGGCAAATTTTTGGGATTCTTAGTGAGCTAACGAGGGATCGAGGCCAACCCGAAAAAGATACGGGCGGTAACAGAAATGAGGTCCCCACGAACAGTTAAGGAGGTGCAGAGCCTTACAGGGCAGCATTGAACTGATTCATCTCGTGGGCCATAGATAAATGCCGCCATTTCTTCTAAACCATAAAGAAATGGAGAAAGATGGAGTGGACATCAAAGTGTGAGGAGGTGTTCGGACAGCTGAAGGAATATCTAGCCCACGCCCCGTTACTATCAACTCCGAGAGAAGGTGACCAGCTGTTTTTGTACTTGGCAATCTCAAAATGGGCTACCAGCTCGGTATCAATCAGAGAAGAAGAAGAAAAGCAACACCCCGTATACTACACTAGCAAAGCCCTGGTAAATGCAGAAACCAAGTATCAATTGATGGAGAAATGGGCACTGGCTTTAATAACAGCAACACGAAAACTCCGACCATATTTCCAGGCCCACTCAATAGTTGTGATGACTGACCAGCCTTTTCGGCAAATGCCCTAAAAACCATATGCATCAGGGCGATTAGTAAAGTGGTCCGTGGAGTTGAGCGAATTTAACCTATCCTATAGGCCCCGAGGAGCAATCAAAGCCCAAGCCCTGGCTGATTTTATAGTTGACCATGTTCAACCAGGGGAAGAGGCCTAAGAGGAGCAACCAGTGGAACAGGAAAATCCAAAGGGGGTGTGGCTGGTAATGGTTGATGGGTCACGTAGTGAACAATGATTCGGAGCAGGAGTTATAGTAAGAAGCCCAGAAGGGATCGAGTTATCCTATGCAATAAAATTCGAGTTCCAGCTTACGAACAACCAAGCTGAATATGTAGCCTTCATTACTGGACTCGGGCTTGCACATGCACTACAAGCAGAAAGAGTAGAAATCCGAGCAGATTCCCAGCTAGTATGTAATCAACTTAGCAATCAATTTCAAGTAAGGGAAGAGAGGTTGGGTCTTTATTTAAAAAGGGTGAAGCAAATGGTTAGGCTTTTCAAAAAGGTAGAGGTAAAGCAGATATCCCGGAATGAGAATTAC
The DNA here is from genome assembly GCA_002013955.2 of Citrus medica. Classification (NCBI taxonomy): domain Eukaryota; kingdom Viridiplantae; phylum Streptophyta; class Magnoliopsida; order Sapindales; family Rutaceae; genus Citrus; species Citrus medica. The sequence goes on along the minus strand of MKYO02027955.1, from coordinate 730,839 downwards.
CGAGCTGACATGTTGGCTAGAATGGTTGCAATTGCAGATCCAAAACTACCTAAGTCGGTTCCACTAGAGGTGAGAACCTCGCTGAGTATAGGGGAGGAAATAGATGTAATGAGAGTAAGCATCGAAGAATCCTGAATGGACCCGATTCTCTCATACATTCGCGATGGCATTTTGCCGGAGGACAAGAGGCAAGCAAGAAAATTAAAATGCCGAGCAGCCAGGTACACGCTACTCGATAGGGTACTCTACCGTCGAGGATTCACCTTGCCCCTTTTAAGATGTTTGGATGACGAGGAGGCAGATTATGTGCTGAGGGAGATTCATGAAGGAATATGTGGCAATCACTCGGGAGCAAGAACTTTAACCTTTAAGGCACTATAGCAAGGATACTTCTGGCCAACCATACACCAGGATGCGAAAAGGATGGCAAAGAATTGTAAAACCTGCCAAAGCTTCTCTGAGGTTTCTGCACAACCCCCAGAAAAGCTTACCACTATGACATCCCATGGCCTTTTACCCAATGGGGAATCGACCTGATTGGCCCATTACCTAAGGGTCGAGAAACGGCAACACATGCAATTATGGCGATAGACTACTTCACCAAGTGGGTAGAAGTGGGAGTCCTCAGCCAAATCACGGAGAGAAAGACGACGGATTTTATTTGGAAGAATATCATCTGCACAACCCCCAGAAAAGCTTACCCCTATGCCATCATTACAGACAATGAGAGGCAATTTGACAACAACAACTTCAAAGAATTTTGCCAAAACCTAGGGGTGGACCTGAAGTTCTGCACCCCCGCGCACCCCTAGGTAATCGGACAGGTGGAAGCAAGCAACAAAGTAATAAAGAAACTCTTGAAAACAAGACTGGGAGAGAAGAAGGGAGCTTGGGTCGACGAGCTACCAGGAGTACTGTAGGCTTACCGGACAACTCACAAAACCGCCACTAGGGAAACTCCATTTGCTTTAGCTTTTGGTCATGAGGCGGTAGTCCCAGCAGAAATCGGAGTAGGAACAAATCGGACGGAATACTTCAATGAGGAGCAAAATGATGAGCAGATCTGCTTGAGCCTGGACGGCTTGAGCCTGGACCTGCTGGAGGAGAAAAGGGAAGGGGCCTTGCAGAAAGTGGCCCAGTGTCAGCAAAGGGTCATGCGTTATTACAACAAGAACGTACGCGTAAGGCAGTTCCGAGCAGGGGATTGGGTGCTTAGGAAGGTGAATCAAAACACTAGGGATCCTAACTATGGCACACTCGGCTCGAAATGGGAAGGCCCGTACAGGGTGATACGAGTGACTGGACCAGGAGTGTACAAGCTAGCGTACCCAGACAGACGAGACGTGAAGAGGTCGTGGAACGCCGAACACTTGAAGAAGTATTTCCAGTAAGCAAAGTGCTCTACTAAATCTTCATTTTGATAAGTTATTTCTAATAAATGCATTATGACTTGTTGCACATGCATATATTCCGCATTTCTGTAATGCATTCAAATTTCAATAAAGATGAATTCAGCATGAAATCCCTTTGCTAGCAAGCCCATTAAATCTTTACTAAGGCAAATAAGTGTCTATTCCTTCTCGGTCAACGAACGACCAGCGGGCAATTTCACGAAATTTTACTAAGGCAAACAAGTGCCTATTCCTACTCGGTCAACGGAAGACCAGCAGACAATTTCATGAAATTTTACTAGGGCAAACAAGTGCCTATTCCTGTTTGGTCAACGAAAGACCAGCAGGCAATTTCACGAAATTTTACTAAGCCAAACAAGTGCCTATTCCTGCTCGGTCAACGAAAGACCAGCAGGAAATTTCACGAAATTTTACTAAGGCAAACAAGTGCCTATTCCTGCTCGGTCAACGAAAGACCAGCAGGCAATTTCACGAAATTTTACTAAGGCAAGTAAGTGCCTATTCCTGTTCGGTCAACGAACGAGCAGAAGGCAATTTCACGAAATTTTACTAAGGCAAGTAAGTGTCTATTCCTGCTCGGTCAACGAGCGACCAACGGGCAATTTCACGAAAATTTACTAAGGCAAGCAAATGCTCATTCCTGCTCGGTCACCTAAGGACCAGCAAACAATTTCACGAGGTTTACTAAAGCAAGTAAGTGCCTATTCCTGCTCGGTCACCTAAGGACCAGTAGCCAATTTCACGAGATTTACTAAGGCAAGCAAGTGCTTATTCCTACTCAGTCGATTAAAGGACTAGTAGGCAAAGCCAACTAAAAACGTTAAGGCAATTTGCAAAAATGATCTATAAGCAAAACCACAACAGAAGAGCCAATAGAAAGCATCTAAAATTTATGCTCAAAATGTTTACAAAACAGATGAAAATTTAGAGTTTATACAAAAAATAAACCTAAAAATTAGGAGGGTCGACAGCTTCAGCAGCTGAAGGATTAGCAATCTCGGGAGATGGAAGATCAGCAACACTGAGAGGAGAAGGCATGGACCCTTGACCCTCTTGAAGCACGATCCCCAACTTCCCCCTCCTACACCCCAGCTAAAGGAGCCTCCACCTGATCCTAGTCACCCTGCTCCTTACCCCCCTGGTTGACCTCAGCCATATATCTCTGCACTCCAGCCTCCAACTTGCTCATGTCCAGCTCTGGATATTCTTCCTTAAGCACAGACATAATGCACTTATAGCAAAAAGCAACCCCAGAGTCATACTCTGCACCTAGCCGATCATCCACATCAAGAGATTTTCCTTTCGCCTCAGCTAGTTGCTCGCTCAGAGATTTGATTTCTCCCTTAAGGGCAGTCCTCAAAGTATCTCTTTCATTTTGAGTAGCCTGAAGATCAAATTTCAAGTCACCCAACTCACCCTCAAGTTTGGCGGTAGTGGACTCAGCAACAACAACTTTCTCCTCGAGGTCCGTGATCTGCTTGTTCAGCTTAGCCAGCTTCTCCTTCGAGCGATCAGCAGATTCAGCTTTTTTCTTCAAATCCTGATTGTCAGCTTGAAGCCTCCTCTCATGGCGTGTCGATATGTTCTTGTAACACGAAACCAAGGTGGCCAGCTTGAAGGAGACTCTTTGTACAGAACCAGCTAGTTCGGAGAGGCTAGATGTGTATAAGAGACAGGTTCTTGTAACACGAAACCAAGGTGGCCAGCTTGAAGGAGACTCTTTGTACAGAACCAGCTAGTTCGGAGAGGCTAGATGTGTATAAGAGACAGGTTCTTGTAACACGAAACCAAGGTGGCCAGCTTGAAGGAGACTCTTTGTACAGAACCAGCTAGTTCGGAGAGGCTAGATGTGTATAAGAGACAGGTTCTTGTAACACGAAACCAAGGTGGCCAGCTTGAAGGAGACTCTTTGTACAGAACCAGCTAGTTCGGAGAGGCTAGATGTGTATAAGAGACAGGTTCTTGTAACACGAAACCAAGGTGGCCAGCTTGAAGGAGACTCTTTGTACAGAACCAGCTAGTTCGGAGAGGCTAGATGTGTATAAGAGACAGGTTCTTGTAACACGAAACCAAGGTGGCCAGCTTGAAGGAGACTCTTTGTACAGAACCAGCTAGTTCGGAGAGGCTCATACTCTCAATGTCCTTCATCATCTTGGGCCCCGCCGATTTTCCATAATCCTTCTGATACGGGCTCAGGTAGTCACCTTGATCCCAAGATGGAAGAGGAGAAGGTCGGTCCTCAGACTGGATGCTGACTTCGGGACTTCTATCACTCACCTTCTCCCCACCACATTTCCGAGGTGGAGGAAGGGGTAGAGCAGGAATAGAAGCCTTGGGTTGACCAACACTGGCTTTCTTTAGAGGAGGAGAAGGGTTGCTGGAGCTGTTCGGAGCCCAACCACGCTTCCTGGTCATCACGCTGAGAATCTTGTTATCCATTCCAGCAGCAATATCCACTAAGCCTAAACCGACCAAGTTTATTGGTGACAGGAGGTCTTGGCTAGGGATGGCAATTGTACTCGCAAACCCGCCCAAACCCACCCGCCAAAACTCGCTCGTTGCGGGTAATTTTATCCATTGCGGGCGGGTTTAGTAATATAAATTAAAACCCGCACATGGATGCGGGTGGGTTAGGTATTAACCTTATATCCGGTGGATACCCGTATGGATATCCACCAAACCCGCAATATTTTTTTCAAATATTTTTAATTTAATTTAAATATAAAAATGTATAAAAAAAATAATGTCATTAATCAAATTACCAAATAGACAAAGACTCAAAGTTGTGTATGTGTGTATGTGGTCCATCTCTTATTCTAAAGTCATAACCTAAAGAAAACTAAATGCATTTCCCTTCGAATTAGTATTTGAAAATATTAATCTTAATTATTATTATAGGCATTGTGTTGGATGGGTGCTTATGGTGGTGAATGAAATGAATATCTTCTCTTGGATCTTGTTTTAAATGATAATATGAAATGTAATTATTATTTTTAGATACTAGTTTGTGTTTTTTAAATAGATTTGTGTAATTTTTACTTAAATTTGAGAATTTGTATTGAATTGATGTGGAAATTTTAATTTTTCATTGACATTGTTTAAATATAAAATTGAGTATGCTATATGGAATTTGAGGTTATTATTATAAATTTATATATTAAATATTTGTGATTTTAAATACGGAAACCCGCAAAAAATCCGTCGGATACCATTGCGGGTTTGGTAATTGTTAAAACCCGCTGCGGGTTGCGGGTGGGTTTAGTAATTTAAATTTTGTGCGGGTTTGGGTTTGGTAATGGCAAACCCGCTGCGGGCGGTGCCCATTGCCATCCCTAGTCTTGGCAGATAGACGCGTTCACCAGAGCAGTTTCAACCTGGAGCAAAGGTCGGTCTTCAAGATCCTTAACCAAACCCCACGATTCTGAAAAAACAAACAAGGTTAAAGAACCCAATAAGTGGCAATTTGAGAAATAATATAGGCAAAAAATGAATGACCTGGGGTGAAAAAATGCGTTGGAAAGTAAATATCACCACCCAGCGAACGGGCTGCTGTACACCATTTCCCTCTAGCAAAGAAGAATTTGTTCTTCCAGTTTTTACACGAGGAGGGGAAGCCGGTGATTGGCTTTCTCTTCGCAGAACTCGACATAAAGTAGTACCGGCCTGCCTCCTTTGGGCTACTCCTCAGCTGGTATAAATGCTTCACTTCAACAAGAGAGGGCTCCTCCAATCCACATCTCTCCTATAACACATACATAGCTGAGAGAACCCTCCACCCATTGGGATGTAGCTGACTTGGGGCCAGGTGCATACCACCCAGTATCTTAGCAAAATAACGCTAAAGGGGTAGTCGAGCTCCTAATTTGAAACTCTCCAGGTGCATCGTCACATACCCCCACGGAGGCCGACTAGGAACGTCACCTTTCCCAGGAACTACAAGGAGAACCTCTTCAGGAATTTTGTAGAGGTTCCTAAGCTTGAATAGATCAGTTTGGGTGGTGGCACAAGCTATGTAGTAATAGGGTAAGAATCTGCCTCCACCCCATGGCCAAGGTTCCATTTCTTAGGAGGTCTACTCGACTCGGAACTACTTCCATCACCATCTCCCACTTCTTCAGGGACCCCAACCCCACAAAAACTATAGTTCACACCGGAACCTGACGCAGGTCCACCTCTATTTCCTACAAGCTCTAATTCAGGGGAGGGTGAAATGGTCAGGGGACGTGGGTACTCAAGGGTATCTCTGCCATGTGAGGGGCCTACACTACTAGAGGGAAGTAAAAAATCAGTGAGTATTGACAAGTTAAGGTGTGAATCCTCTGTTTCTTCGTCACTGTCATCTGCAATTAATTTCCTCCTCCGATTTGACATATCGAAGTCTCAAAGGAACACCCAAGCAAACCCGAGTACACAAATACAAAAAGGAGCAACACAGAACTCAATCAATAACAACTAAAGTAGAGGTTAAAGCCTATACCTGGAATAAACTGGCACTGATAGCGCTACCGTGACAGAGAAAACACCCAGCAAATGGATACTCCGAACGCGGGAGGTGTGAGCAAAGTTCAAATAAGGAGTTGACTAACGGCGGAGAGACGAATAACAAGGCGATGATGATTTCAATCTAGGGATTTGAAACGAAAAGGGGAAAATAGGAGCATTTAAGTGATGGGGATGCCAGGTCACTCACCATATATCGAGGATGGATAGCCCGTCGTTTCAAATTTTAAATACGAAGAGTCGGGAAGTGCCACGTCATTAATCGTTATGAAAGGCCTGACGAGGCATAAGCCCAAATATATACGAGATATGTTCATAAAGGCCCATACTCGGATAAAAAATCTCCTCAGACAAGAGATGGAACTTCAGAGCCACCACAATAACGCGAGGACTAGATGGGTAGTTCCCAGAATCAGTAAGATTTGACTATCAGTTTCTACTTTCAACTCGTTTCACTCGCAAGACCAAAAACTAGGGGATTGGTGTTAAATAAATAAGAGCACCATCTCAGCCATGCCATCATTTCCACCCCAGCATGGATCACCTCAGCCAAATGGTACGAGTAGAACACTGATAATGAGTCTTTTACGAGTAAGGACCGACCAGAGACAAATACCGAGTAGATACCCATTCCCCAAAAAGCGGGAACACGATCTCACGAAATCACGACAGTTGCGCTATGCCCAGAACCGTCGAGGGAGATATGGTGTCCCACGTTTACCCATAATATAGCAGTTGGAATCCCACGGGGACCGCGACGATCCGAGAGAGAGGGGGGATGAGGGGTAAATGAAAACGTGGGACAATGGCTATAAAAGAGAAAGAAACTCGTGAAGAAAGAAAAAAAAAAGAAAGAAAGAGAAGGGAAAACTCTGCCAAATTAAACCAGACTATTTTTCGTACAAACTGTGAGCCAATTATAAGCAATTTGTCGAATCCAAATTGCTTCGTTTTCCCATAAGCACCTTGTGCTAACTTAGGCATCGGAGGGTTTACGTCGGTAAAACCACCGGCGTCTCTGATCCACTTTTGTGAACGCAGGCTTAGTGGGAGAAGGAATGTCTATTCTAATCTCAGGGACTAGAACGATCGTTGGGATGAAAAGAAACAAATATCTTCACTATCGATTACTTAAGCGTTGGTGTAAAGATTTGGTCGGGCAAAGAGCGAGCAGATTTCAGCATCAACAAAAATAAATAATTATTTCCTGAAAATCTAGTTTTCGTCGTTACTTCTTGTAGCCGTCGGAGAGGACCAGGGAAGGTTGGAAAAAAGAAAAAAAAATTCAGGAAAAATAAGGGTTCTGATAAAAATTTAGCCTATCTATTTCAAAATTTTTTGATTTGGCCATCTTAATTAACATATTATTCATTTTAGCCCTTTATGCTTGTAACTTTTTCATTCTGGCCGGCCGCCATTCAACGAAACATCTGCTAGTTCCACCGATTAACAGTTTGTATTTCAATTTGACATGGACTTAATGACCAAATCTAATTTTTATTCAAACAAATGTAATATATGAGAAAATAAAATGAAATGGGGACGGCACGAACAGACAATTCCTTTTATTTTCTATCAGCCAAAAGTTAACATTTCTCCGAAGACTTCTTGGCAGTTCAAATCTTCAACTGCCGGCCCCTGGACTTTATGACTACCAATCAAATTGTATAAAATTTTAAATTCCACCTACTTAATAAAATAGCGTGGCAGACTGGCAGCGTCTGAACAATATTTCTTCATATAATTTTCATCTTCAGGCCAGACACAAAAAAAACTTTTTCTCCATCATAACAATCGCTGCTTTTTTTTTTTTAACCTTTGCTGCAATTAATCAACATGGGAAATGTTTGCTCACCCTCATTCTCATGTGATGACACTATTTCACGCTGCCTCGATTGCACTGTCAGAAAAACAGGGTACGTGTGCAATCTACAAGACAATATTCATTCCCTGCAGGAAGAATTGCGAAGGTTGACTGAAGTAAGAAATGATGTCAAGATTAGAATCATCGTTGCTGAACAACAACAGATGAAGCCGCTGGAACAAGTGCATGGTTGGCTTTCGAGGGTGCAAGAAGTGGAAACTAAAGTCGAAAAATTGAAGGAAGAAGAGTACCCAGAATCCAGGTGCAGTAAGTCGGCCTACAAGCTGGGGAAGAAGGTGTCTAGGACATTGCAAGAAGTGAGGAGTTTAAGGAAAGAAGGAGACTTCAAAGACGTGGCTCAACCGGTACCAGAAAATCCAGTTGATGAAAGACCTCTTCCGGCAACAGTAGTGGGCTTGCAGTCAACATTTGATAGAGTTTGGAGATGCCTCATGGAAGAACAGATGGGAATTATTGGCCTGTACGGCATGGGAGGGGTGGGAAAAACCACCCTGTTGACGCAAGTCAACAACAAATTCCTTGACACACCAAACAGTTTTGACTTTGTCATTTGGATAGTGGTGTCCAAAGACTTACAACTTGAAAAGATTCAAGAAGACATTGCGAAAAAAATCGGTTTGTTTAACGAGTCATGGAAGAGTAAAAGCCTCGAAGAGAATGCACATAAAATATTCAAGATCTTGAGCAAGAAAAAGTTTGTGTTACTGTTGGATGACATATGGGAGCTGGTTGATTTAGCTCAAGTGGGGCTACCTGTTTCAAGCTGTGCAAGTTCATCTAACAAGATAGTTTTCACAACTCGTGAGATTGAGGTTTGCGGTCAAATGGAAGCTCACAGATCTTTCAAAGTGGAGTGCTTGGGATTTGATGATGCCTGGAAATTATTTGAGGAGAAAGTCGGACGAGACACTCTCGATACTCATCCTGATATTCCTGAGCTAGCTGAGGCTGTGGCCAGAGAATGTGGCGGTCTGCCACTGGCTCTAATTACAGTCGGTCGAGCCATGGCTTCTAGGAAGACACCTCGAGAGTGGGAACATGCGATTGAGGTGCTAAGGTGCTCAGCCTCTCAATTTTCAGGTATGGAGAAAAGGGTATTCTCGCGTTTAAAATTCAGTTATGATTTTTTGCCCGGCGATGCGGCTAGATTTTGTCTCCTATACTGTAGTTTATTTCCAGAAGATTATAGAATTTCCATAGAGGACTTGATAGATTGTTGGATATGTGAGGAGTTCTTGGATGAATCTAATGGAATTGGAGTACGAAATCAAGGATACTCTCTTGTCCGTACTCTTCTTCATGCATGTTTGCTCGAAGAGGAAGAAGATAATTTTGTAAAAATGCATGATGTGATCCGCGACATGGCTTTATGGATTGCATCCACGAGTGAGGAGAGGGAAAAGTTCTTGGTTCTTGCAGGTGTCGGATTAATTGAAGCACCGAGAGTTAGAATGTGGAAAGGGGTTACAAGGATGTCACTCATGACAAATCATATTGAGAATCTACTAGAGTCTCCAGTATGTCCTCGTCTCCGGACTTTATTTCTTAGTTCTAATATTTTTCATAGGGTCAATAATGATTTCTTTCAATCTATGGCTTCTCTTAGAGTTTTAAAGTGGTCATATAGTAATCCTTTACTATTTGAGATTTCAAAAGTTGTTTCCCTGCAACATCTCGATCTATCACATTCTAGAATAGAAAGCTTGCCGACAGAGTTTAAGTGCCTAGTTAATCTTAAATGTTTGAACTTGGAGTACACATATGGAATCTCTAGAATTCCGCCAAAAGTGATATCAAATCTAAAAATATTAGAAACATTGAGAATGTATGAATGTGCAGCTCTTCCACAAGCAAGAGACAGCATTCTGTTTGGAGATTGCAGAGTTTTGGTTGAGGAATTGCTGGGTTTGGAACATTTAGGTGTGTTCACCATCACCTTGAATAATTTTCATGCTTTTCAAAGATTGTTGGGTTCCTGTATGCCACAATACGTTAGTACTCCATCTCTATGCCTTAGCCACTTCAACAACTCAAAGTCGCTCGGTGTTTTTTCTCTAGCAAGTTTAAGGCATCTCCAAACACTTCAGTTGACTTACAATGATTTGGATGAAATAAAGATTGACAACGAAGGGGAAGTGAAAAGAGTCCGAGAAATTTCTGGTTTTCATAGTCTCAAAAATGTTTATATAAGCCGCTCCAAATTTAGGCACGCGACGTGGCTTTTTCTTGCTCCAAATCTCAAACGTGTTGAGATAGATAATTGCCAGGATATGAAAGAAATAATCAACAGTGAAAAATTGGGCGAAGTTCCAGCTGAGGTGATGGAAAATCTAATCCCATTTGCAAGACTTGAACGTCTTATCCTGGAGGAATTAAAAAATTTGAAGACCGTCCACTCAAAGGCCTTGCCTTTCCCTTATCTGAAAGAAATGAGTGTAGACAGATGCCCGTTGCTTAAGAAGCTGCCACTTGACTGCAACAGAGGATTGGAACGTAAAATTGTAATCAAGGGACAAAGACGCTGGTGGAATGAGCTGCAATGGGATGATGAAGCCACTCAAAACGCTTTTCTTCCCTGTTTCAAACCCTTTTAAGTTGTCCAGTGGGTGCATCTCCTCTGCTGGTGTGTTACTCGAATTGTTCTTGCCTTTTTCTTTTTTCAGTCTGTGATTCTTTGCTTGTTTGCAATTTCGATTTAGATGGCATAACTTTTTTTTTTCTTTTTCTTTTTCTCCACATGTTATATATCCAGTTTTGCTGCAAAAATAGTCCACATGTAGAATTTTCTTGAGCCAATATAGGCATATGAGACGTTAATGCTTCATGGAAATTTCGAAAGTACTTATTAAATGTTATTGAAGTGCTATATTAATGACTTTAAATATAATTTTCAATGAGAATTAACATTTTTGATGCCCCTATTTAGTAAATATGAGAAATTTTGGTTCAGTGAAAGAAGAGCAAGATGTGATATAAAAGATCAGTTAACAATTTGAAGCATTTGGTATGACTTCAGCTTGGTGTATATTGGTTTCCAATGGTATATATAGCTGCACATCATTACAAGAAATGCTCAAATGCATGCATTTCTATTTTTTTTTAATAGATGTACATTTGTATGCTATTTCCCACTCACTTTAAGTGGTAATAACATGCTCGACAAACATAACTCTGCCAAAAAAAAAGGATAAAAATACAAGTAAAAGAGCTCTATAACCCCTAGAGAATTGCGGTTAGGTAACGGCTCCAAACTAACCCATCAAAAATACTCAGTAGGAGAGACGATATTTCTCTCTATTGGGTTAAATTGCTTGAATATTTAAAGAAAGAAATAAAAAAATAAATAAAGAAAGAGAAGAGAGAAAAGAATGGAAAAAGAAAAAGAAAAAAAGGAGCCCCTGCAACAGATACAAATTCCTATTAATAAGTTATATCAGTAACCCACTGGTTTTGCAAGTCCACCGTAAATAAGAGTCTGCTTATGAAGGGTGTGATAGCAGCAAGTAATGCCTTCGGGCACTCCTCGTGTGGAAGATGGCCACATCCCGATATAGCAATCAGCCTCTGAATGGCAATAATAAAAGCAACATAGGATTAGATGGCCAGTGTCAGTTTATCATGAAACAAACAGCCTGTTGCTTAAAGTTTGCGTAACTCAAAGCTTTTCGACCATTTTTATTCTCCGGCAACCACAAGTGTTCACCATTTAGGTGAGCTTAATTGTTTCAATAGGACAACTATGTAAGACAGTTTCATCAGAAACAAGACAAGAATTTTTATGATGTAATAAGAAGAGATAAGATGAGAGACACTCACAGAATTTACAAGTTTTGAAGCCATAACCTGAGAAGATTTGTGGGACACCAGAGCATCTTCAGCACCAGCAATAACTAACACAGGCAAGTCTTCAACTTAAGCATCGGACGATTTTCGCTGGAAAAATATCCGGCACACCCTAACTCTTCTTTGTAATTGCAGGTGTATACAGTGCAGGAGTGAAGGTAATCTTTAGAATCTGCTCGTACCAGTGATTGCAAGCAACATCGTTGCTCATCAAAACAAATTTAAGTGTTGATGTGACAACTTAGTCGTCTTATCGAACATGACTAGATTTCTGCATCAACCACCTCTTACTTATGATTTCAGATATCCGTTAGTTATTTGTTAGTGGTCGTAGGTATCCTCATTGATTTGCAAGCCACTTCTCCATCAAACAAATTTAATGTTGGCGCAGAAGTTTGATATCAAACTACTAACTGACGATCAGATCTTGCGTCAACAACATATAATGATGTGCAGATATGCCGCAGAAAATTAACCAATATACACCCCAGAAACAATTTGTTAATTGGAAAATGGCAACACTACAAGAAAATGAAAATAGCAAGTGGCACTACACGACAAGTTTGAAATGAATTTAACAAGTGACAGTGCATATAAATAACGAGTTTTAATTGATTTGTTTAGACTCATCCACCAGGAACCTAATTCGAACTCACTCGGCACACACTAATACAAGGATTGGAAACAGGCAAGAGAAGCGTTTTGAGTGGCTTGATCATCCCATTGGAGCTCATTCCACCAACGATCTTGTCCGTTAATAATAATCTTCTGCTCCAATCCCTGGTTACAATCAAGAGGAAGCTTTTTAAGCTCTGCACATTTGCATACATAGATTTCTTTAAGACGAGGGAAGGGCAAGTAGCTTGAGTGGATGCTCTTCAAATTTTGTAATCCCTCCAGGATAAGATATTCAAGTCTTCCAAATAGGATTAGATTATCCATCACCTCAGCTGAAATTTCACCCAATTTTTCCATACTAACGATTTCTTGCAAACGCTGGCTGTTAGAAATGCGAATGACCTTTACTCTCGGAGCAAGTACAAGCCATGTTGCGTGCCTGAATTTTGAGTAGTTTATATAAACTTTTTGGAGACTATGAAAACCACGGGTTTCTCGGATTCTTTTCACTTCCCCTGCATCAATATTTAACTCTTCGAAGTCATTGAAGTACAAATGAAGTGTCCAGAGATGCCTTCGACCTGCAAAAGAAAAAGCACTGAGCAAGTTTGAATTGTACGAGTGTCTAAGACATAGAGATTGAGTATTAATGCTTCGTGAGCTATTACAATAGTTCAGCAATCTTTGAAGGGCACCGAAAATTTGCAAAGTGATGGTCAGCAGTTTAAATGTTTCAAAGCAAGCAATTCCTCTACCAAAACTTCACTATCTCCAAACCAAATGCTATCTGCTTCTTGTTCAACTTTGAAACCACATTCAAACATTCTTAATGCTCGTAACATCTTTAGATCAGATATCACTGGTTGCGGAATTCTAGACAGACGAAATGTATATTCTAAGTTCAAACATTTAAGATTAACCAGGTACTTCAACTCTATTGGCAATCTTGTTATCCCCGTCCATGATAGATCAAGATGTTGCAGTGAAATCAAGTTCAAAATCCCTAATGGTAAATTTTCTAGAGATCTATTATACAAGAATATTAAAACTCTAAGGGAAAGCCATGGAATGAAAGAAATTATTGCTGACCGTACATAAGTGATTTGAATGAAGAAACAAAGCTCGGAGATGAGGACATGTTGGAGTCTCTGTTAGATTTTGAATTGCATTTTGCATTAATGACATCCTAGTAATCTCTTTCCACATTCCAATTCTTGGTGCTCCTCTTAATCCTGCCCCTGCAAGAATCAGAAATTTTTCTTTCTCCTTGTCAATTGTTGATGCAATCCACAATGTCATGTCACGGATCACATAATGCCTTTTTACAAAATTGTCTTCTTTCTTCCAATAGACACGCATAAAGAAGCGTACCAACGATGGACTAACCTTGATTTCGTGCACCAAATCCATCATATTCATCTAAAAGTCCCTCGCATATCCAACAATCTATCAAGTCTTCTATGGAAATTTTAGAATCCTCAGGAAATAAACAACAATAGAAAACACAGAATCTAATGGTGTCAGTAGGTAAAAAGTTATAACTGAACTTTAAACGGGAATATACCCATCTCTCCATTCCCAAAACTTTAGAGCTTGAACTCCTTAACACCTCAATTTCACGTTCCCACTCGTGGGGTGTCTTCTTGGATGCCATGGCTCGACCGACAGCAATTAAAGCAAGTGGCAAACCACCACATTCTTTGGCTACAATTTCAGCTAGCTCAGGAATGTCAGGATGACTATCAAGAATTTCTCTTCCTACTTTTTCCTCAAATAATTTCCAGGCATCCTCATATCCCAAGCACTCCACCTTGACGGATCTGTGAGCTTGCATTTGACCACAAACCTCAAACTCACGAGATGTCAACACTACTTTGCTAGAAGATCTTCTGGGGCTTGGAATAGGTAAACCCACTTGAGCTAAATCAACCGGCTCCCATATGTCATCCAATAATAACACAAACTTCTTGTTGCTCAAGATCTTGAATATTTCTTCAGCTTTCTCCTGAACATTTTTACTACTCCATGACTCGTTAAATAAACCAATCTTTTTGGCAATATATTCTTGAATCTTTTCAAGCTGCAAGTCCTTAGACACCACTACCCAAATGACAAAATCAAAATGATTTGGATTGACAAGGGATTTGTTATTGATTTGGGTCAACAGGGTAGTTTTACCCACCCCTCCCATGCCGTACAGGCCAACAATCCCAATCGTATCTTCCATGACGCAACTCCAAACTCTTTCAAATGTTGATTGCAACCCCACGACTAATGTCGGAAGAGGTCTTTCATAAACTGGATTGACTGGCGCTGGTTGAGCCACCTCTTTGAAATCTCCTTCAAGCCTTAAATTCTGCACTTCTCGCAATGTCCTGAACACCTTTCTCCCGAACTTGTAGTTTGACTTGCAGCTCTTGGTGAAGAAACGTGTTTTCATTTCTTAAAAAATGCATTATACTGCATTATACATTGAGAGTTATTTATAGATGCAGCGGCTACATTTTTTCAAAGATTACATGTGTGAATACGGAAGGAAATGTGTCAATCCGTTCGGCGCGGATCTTGTCTTTGACAAGTGCAGATTACCCATTTGACAAGTGCAGATTCTGTCTTTGAAAGTTTCATTCAATGCCGTTTTATATGATTCTCAACACTCCCCCTCAAGCTGGTGCATAGATGTCTTGCATACCCAACTTGTCTAGGAATTTTGTAAATGCCCTGCTTGAAATGGCCTTCGTTAAAATATCTGCAAGTTGATCTTCTGATCGAATTTTCGGCAGTTCTAAGATTTTTTCATCTAATTTCTCCTTGATGAAAAATCTATCTACCTCCACATGTTTTGTTCGATCGTGTTGAACTGGGTTATGAGCAATATCTCGTGCAGCTTTGTTGTCACAGTATAGTTGTATTGGTTGTTGTGATGGATAGCCCAAATCGTTTAAGATAAAACTTATCCATAGCCCTTCACATATCCCAAGGGCCATGCCTCGATATTCTGCTTCAGCGCTCGAACGGGCAACGACATGTTGTTTCTTGCTTCTCCATGTGACAAGGTTTCCTCCCACAAAGGTAAAGTATCCTGAAGTAGAGCGTCTATCACTAACTGGCCCGGCCCAATCTGCATCAGTATAAACTTCTATGTTGCTGTAATCTTCATTTTTGGAAAATAAGATTCCTTTTCCTGGATTTGTCTTCAGGTACCTCAGGATCCGCATTACTGCTTTCATGTGTTGTTCTCCGGGATTATGCATAAACTGGCTTACAACACTCAATGCATAAGCAAGATCTGGCCTTGTGTGGGACAAGTACATCAATCTTCCAATCAGCCTTTGATATCTTCCTTTGTCTACTGGAACTTGGTCTGAGGTAATACAAAACTTCAGTCCTTCTTCTATTGGGGTGTCAATAGGCTGACAAGCTGTCATTCCCGTTTCGTGCAATAGATCTAAGGCATATTTCCTTTGAGACAGAAAGATTCCTCCCTTAGATCGAGAAACCTCAATTCCAAGAAAGTATTTTAAGGCACCTAAATCCTTCATCTCAAACTCTCTTGACAAGTACTTCTGAAGAGCCTCTGTTTCTTCCTCGTCGTTGCCTGTAACTACCATATCATCCACATAGACAATAAGGGCAGTGATTTTACCTTGTCGTTTTTTAATGAATAAGGTATGATCTGAATTGCTTTGGTTATACCCAAAACGAACCATAGCCTTTGTGAATTTCCCGAACCATGCTCTTGGGGATTGCTTCAACCCATACAATGATTTCTTCAATTTGCATACTTTCTGATTGAGTCGTTCTGGTCCACTGCATCCTGGTGGCAAATCCATATAAATTTCTTCAGACAGGTCTCCATGGAGGAAAGCATTCTTTACATCGAACTGTTGCACTGGCCAATCCAAGTTGACTGCTAATGATAATAAGATACGAATGGTATTAATTTTTGCTACCGGTGCAAACGTATCAGTATAATCAATCCCGTAGGTTTGGGTGTAACCCTTAGCTACAAGTCTTGCTTTGTATCGTTCAATAGAGCCATCTGCTTTGTATTTTATAGTGTAGATCCATCGACAACCCACTGGTTTCTTTCCTGGTGGAAGATCAACTAGTTCCCATGTTTGATTTTTCTGAAGAGATCTCATTTCATCATTCATAGCCGCTTTCCACTTTGGATCTTTTAAAGCTTCCTGCACACTGTTAGGAATAGATACAGCAGATAATTGATTCACAAATGACTGATTTGATTCTGACAAGCGATGGTTAGACACAAAATGACTCATAGGGTATTTGACTCTACTAGAGAAGTCAGGCTCATATGTGGGTTTAGGGATACCTCTATTTTGACGCTGGGGAAGAATTCTTCTGATCGGACTTGTGGTAGGAACATCCTCTGCAGACGATTGGTTAGGTATTTCTTCATGTGACTCATTCTCGATTGCAGTTGTGTCTGAGTTATTGTGCTCCCCAAATGTGTCTTCACACATCTCAGCCTGCGAATCATCACCATTTGCTTTTCCTGTATCTTGAAGGTTTACTACCTCAATGGAAGATTGACTTTCTTCAGGTGGAAGATATGTAAGAGTATGAATTTCCTCTTCATTATACTCCCCCTGAAATTCAGACTCTGACAAGTAGTACATGATATCTTCATGAAAAATGACATCCATGGTGATGTATATTTTTCTTGATGGTGGATGATAGCATCGGTATCCCTTTTGATGTAAGGCATACCCTACAAACACACAACGTAGTGCTCGAGGAGATAATTTGTCTTGTTGCGGCAAATGAACGAAGGCAACACAGCCAAACACATGTGGGGGCAGATTCGGCACATTTGGTGACATAATTGCATCATTCAGAACTTGGAAAGGAGTCTGGAATCCAAGGGAGCTTGAAGGTGTTCGATTGATCAAGTATGCTGCGGATGTCAATGCTTCTCCCCAATAAGATAATGGCATGTGGGCTTGGATTAGTGATGCTCGAACAACTTCTAGTAAATGTCTGTTCTTTCGTTCAGCAACGCCATTTTGTTGGGGTGTCCCCACACAAGTGGTTTGATGGACAGATCCTTGTGATTTCAGAAACTGTTGAATTGCTGTGCTCATATACTCGCCTCCATTATCAGTATGTAGAACTCGAATTTGTGTCTGAAATTGAGTTGTCACCATCTTATGAAATCTTTGAAATAAAGAGTTTACTTCGTCTTTCGATTTCATCAGAAAAATCCATGTCATTCTGCTACAATCATCAATAAATGTAACAAACCAACGAGCACCTCCAATTGTAGAAACTTTAGATGGCCCCCATACATCAGAATGTACTACCATAAAAGGAACTGGATTTTTATTTAAGGACAATGGAAAAGTAGTTCGATGGCTTTTTGAAAGTTCACAAACATCACATTTAAAGTTACAAACATCAAATTTCAGAAACAAACTAGGAAATAATTTTTTTAAGTAACCAAATGACACATGCCCTAAACGTCTATGCCATAACCAAATTTCTGATTTCCCTTTTTTTATGGAACTATCTGCGACTAGTGCGGGGCTTAGCTTTCCAGTGTTTGTTGATGACATCTCCAAGTAGTACAAGTTGCCTCGTCTAATACCATAACCAATCGTTTGCTTCGTTTGGATGTCCTTAAACACACAATGATCAGGCCAAAAAATTACAACACATGATAAGTAAGTGGTTAATTGAGACACAGATAAAAGATTATAATCTAAAGATGGAACAATTAACACAGCGTCTAAATTTAATTCATTTGTGAGTCGTAAAGATCCTTCCCCAATAACTGAGGTTGTGGTTCCATTTGCAGTGGAAATATGTTTTTGTGAAGATGGTTTCAATTGAGAAACTTGTCGAGAATCAAAAGTCATATGATCAGTTGCCCCAGAATCAATTATCCATGTACTATTAATAACAGGTGTAAGAGTTTTAAGGGCCTTACCTGGACTGACAGAGGTTGCGATTTGCACTGAAGATTCTTTTCTAAGATCTGTAGTGGATGTGGATACTGCAGTTTTTGATCCATGCTTGGTGTTCTTCTTTCGAGTATCCCACCAGTCAGGATATCCAATGATTTCAAAACATTGTTCTTTCGTATGACCCTTCTTTCTACAATGAGTGCAATGGAGTGATGACTTGTCAACAAACTTCCTTTGAGGCTGCTGTCGTGCTATCATAGCAGACGTTTCTGAGTCGACCTTCTTGTTTAGTTTGCTTTGCCGTATATCTTCTCTTCGGATCAGAAAATAACATTCTTCTAAGTCTGGGATAATGTCTTTTCGTAGAATTTCTCCACGAACTTGGTCAAATTCTTCATCTAGCCCAGCAAGAAAAATGTGCACTCTCAATCTTTCAACAGACCTTCTGTATATTACAACATCTTCTGGATCCTTCATGACCACTTTATCTCGGTGATCAAGTTCTCGAAATATTTCGACCAATTCTCCATAGAATTTAGAGAGTGGTTGTCCATTTTGCTTGGTAGAGAATGCCTTCTGGTTTAGAGTGAAAACTTGTAATTCATCGCTTCCATCATAGAAGGCTTTTGATAATGCATCCCAGATTTCGTAGGCTGTAGGAATTCGTAAATATCGCTTCATGATCTCCGGAGACATGGATATGAGTAACCATCTTTTTACTTTTTAGTTCTCACTATACCATTTCTCATATTCCCTTGAAGATTCCTCAAATGGCTTTGTGTTGCTACGAATATATGAGAGTTTTTCTCTTTCTGCAAGATGCATCTCCATTATTTGAGACCAAACATCGTAGTTTGTCTCAGTGAGGATAATTCCAGCATTAAATACTCCATCAGATTGAACAGATTGAATGACAACAGGACTAGTTTCAGTTGGAGTTTTCTCCATTTTTTTGTTTTCTTTGTGTTTTCTTTTTTCTCTTTTTTTTCTTTTTTTTTCTTTTCTCTTTTTTTTTTCTTTTTTTTGTTTTTTTTGTTTGTTTTCTTTTTTTTTTGTTTTTTTTTCCGTCTAGATTGAAAGAAGAAAAAAAAAATAACCTTTTTAGGTAAAAAAACGACAGGTCGTTTGGCCATTGCTTACCAAACCGACATGTCGGTTATGGTGGAATATAAACAACATGTCGTTTTAATCCTGTTGCGCTTCTGGAGACTAAGCGTCACGTCGTTTTATCTATGATTTAAAAACTACATGTCGGTTTTAATATAACAAACAAACGACACATCGTTTTTTTACTGCTGCACCTCTGAGATAAAAACGACATGTCGGCTGAAGTCGTCTTCAACCTCTGGAGCGCGTGAATGATGACAGAGGCGCGTGGTTGACTGGCCGTGGCTTCGGATGGCGCGTGGGAGCGCGTGGGAATGCGTTTAAACTCGAAATTTTTACAGTTTCCTCACTGAAAACTAAGAAATTTGGTGGTGTTCTTGTTTTTTGAGGAACACACTCTCGGAAAATTGATGGGATTGTTGATAAATTTGTAAACTCAAGTTTTTTACGTATGGGTGGCTTGTTTCTTGATTGGCATGTATATCTGTAATGATAGGAATGGGTTTAAGAAAGAAAATGGTGGGAAAAATGGTTGTGGGAGGAATTTGGTTCCTCTGTTTTTGTTACAAACAGAGCAACGAAACTTGAAGAAACTTGAGCGTATTCATGGCTCTGATACCATGAAGAAACGTGTTTTCATTTCTTAAAAAATGCATTATACATTGAGAGTTATTTATAGATGCAGCGGCTACATTTTTTCAAAGATTACATGTGTGAATACGGAAGGAAATGTGTCAATCCGTTCGGCGCGGATCTTGTCTTTGACAAGTGCAGATTACCCCTTTGACAAGTGCAGATTCTGTCTTTGAAAGTTTCATTCAATGCCGTTTTATATGATTCGCAACACTTGGAACAGAAGCCTCCAAGACATAATTTCACCTCTTCGCAATTGCTTTCTAACGTCAGTCGATCAACTTCATATACCACATCTTGCACCCTTGAAAACCACCCTTGCACCCGTTCAAGCCGTTTCATTTGTTGTTGTTCAGCAACGATAACCCTTATCCGCACGTCATTCCTTTCTTCTATTAACTTTTGTGATTCTCTTCGCAGGTCTTCAAGATTATCCTGGAGATAACTTTTATTGATTTGAGTCAACACATACGCTTAGTGAAGGTAAATTTTCTTTTTTAATTTTTTGGGAGCATATTTCAAAATTATAATATTTACGTAAAATCTGGTGAGTTAACAGAATAACAAAAAACATTAAAAGAAAATATAAACTACCATAACTTATAACTCACTTTTAATATTTAGGTAATGATGCAACTACAAATTTTTATACAAACTTACGTGGCATTAATTCATTGGTTGAATGAAAATATAAAATAATAAAAATAAATCATGTGGGCCAAGTGATATTTAATTTAATTAATCTTATCATGTCACATCAAGTTATATAAAATAAATTTGTACAAGAATTTGTGACTATATCATTACTCTTAATATTTACAACACGAAAAGCGTTATTAATGATTATGATTTTTACCATATGTGTAGAATAAAAGATCTTAATTGATTCTTGTAAATTGTGCAAGTATATAGTTGCTTTGGTTATTATGTGTCTACACACACGCACATAAATGTCGCAATGGTTTTAATCATTTCCATAACTGTATATAGCATTAACTAATAGTGTTAGTTTATGCCATATATTTATGCTTCTAACTACTATTACGAACTAAATTAACTGTAATGAGAGCCGTCAGTCAGCTGTAAAGACATCTTGGAAAACAAATACATCTTGTAAATGGGGATTTAAGAATCAGGAGCCAGAATTAATATACTAATCCTTTATGATGCGTTTACTTTTTGGATTGTAGTGGAAATCCTGAGGAGTGAAAATTCTTGGATTAGGAGTGTGGAGTGGGAGTGGGAGTAGGGTGTTTACTTAGACTAAATGAAAGTATGGATTGTCAATTAAAATCCTAATTATTTGTTTACTTTGTCTTGAATTGAGAGTAAATTGTTTTAAATTTCAATTTTATCCTTATGTATAGAATTATAATTTGTAATTAAAAAATTAATAAAAAATATATTTAGAAAATAAAATAAATATTTTATTATATTTATAAATTAATAATAATTACTAATATTCTTAATTATGTAAATCATAATTTTTTATTAATTTTAATTTAAATTATGTGAATAAAAATTATTAATAATAGCAACACAAATGAAATATTATTATTGATAATATAGTACAAAATTAATATTTTTAGAATAAAATATTTATTATTATTAATTAAATAAATAATTAATATTTAATATTATTAATTTAAATATAATATTTATTTATTTTTATTTTATTAAATTTAATAAAATAAATATGATATAATTATTATGTTTAATAAATATGATATTATTTATTTTATTAAATATTATTTATTTATTTATTAATTTTTATAAGGATAAAATGGGAAGAGGGGGGAGTGGATTCCTACTCCCACCTCCCTCTATGGGAGTAGGAATCCCACTCCCCACTCCAAAATTAGATGGGACTCACAGATTCTCACTCATACTCTCTCTTTTTTAAAATAAATAAATATTAGAGTAAAAAGAATCCACACTCTACACTCTCACTCCTACTTTAAAAAATAAATACCGCCTTAATTAATTGTTTCGATTTAACGTGAAATTAATCGCGTGTGACACCTATAATTAATGAAAAAGTTTTCTAGCTACGGACCGAAGGTTCCTTGATATTTCCTCTTGAATAATTGAGAAAGTATTTTTAATTTGGGCCCTAGAGTATGACTAATGTATGTAATTATTTTAGTCAATCAATGAATAGCAAAGCTGACGCAAAGTTTTCTATTAACAAGAGAAGTTTCCTCGAAATTTTTTATCTTTCTATTTATTTAAAATATAATAAATAAATAAATTTTGACTATACATAAATAAAAACATAAATTGTCAAAAGATTTTTTTAAAATTCAGATATGATCACTCTTGAGCAAAAATTATGGACGCTGTAGTTTGTTGACTCATGTAAGAAAGGAAATTAATTAATTAATTAACTAAAACAATTAAAGGGTCATTATTTACACTGGAACTGAAAGCCACTCAATAACCCAAGAAATTATTAAGAATTACTCTTTCCATTAATTATTCCTTTAATCTGCTGTTAAAATTGCTGTACTTTTTCACGTGAAATTCCCTGTGTCTGACACATTCAATGAGCAAGTTGACGTAAATTCTTACAGGAACTTCTTAGATCAGTTTTGCAACGATGTGCATGTGGAATTTATTTTCAAATATTTTAAAAAGAAAAATAACTTCTACTACTCTATATGAGTGGAAAACGAAATGATTGGTCACTTTATTTGATGGTCCCATTTTTTTTAAATTTTTTGGGGAAATTGCATCTTGCACAATAGATATAGGACATTTTAATTCGCAGCCCCAAGGCTAGAATAGTCACTCTGTTGATCACCCTTTTTTGATAGGTTTTTTTTATTAATGCGATAAATTGCACAAAATAAGCACAAAATTCAAGTTAATAATGGAAATTAATCAACTAAAACAAAGAGTTTAAAGTTTTCAGAGTTTGATCATGGTCTTCAACAATTTTAATTGCTACAAGACGTATGAATTTTTCAAATTTTTTTTTTCCAAGTATTGGTAGCATATTGAAATCAAGCTTTGAGTCCGAAAATAAGCAACTGGTGGACAGCGATATTCAAAAACGCAAAATCTTTTTCTACTATCTCATATATTATATACTGAGGTTTTGTTTAAATCTCATATATTATATTAAATTATGTTTGTATAAACAAAAATTAGATCTGTTAATCCCACAATAAAATGGAAAAAAGACAGTGACGTTTCTTGTAACTTCCTGATATTATCTTAGAAGTAGACTAATTGCATCTTACTTAAGAGTCTTGCTTTCATTAATAAATATGTACGAGAAAATAAATAATCATTTCCCAAAAGTCTACTTTTCGTCGTGACTTCTTGTCGCCGTCGGAGAGGACCTGGGGAAGGTTGAAAAAAAGAAAAGAAAAATTCAGGAAACATAAGGGTTCTAAGTAAAATTTAGCCAATCTATTTCAAAATTTTTTGATTTGGCCATCTTAATTAACATATTATTCATTTTAGCCCCTTATACTTGTAACTTTTTCATTCTGGCCGGCCGCCATTCAACGAAACATCTGCTAGTTCCACCGATTAACAGTTTGTATTTCAATTTGACAACATGGACTTCATGACCAAATCTAATTTTTATTCAAACAAATGTAATATATGAGAAAATAAAATGAAATGGGGACGCCACGAACAAACAATTCCTGGACATATGAGATGTAATTTTTTGTTTTTTTATCCATTCCTTTCTCTTTCCTATTAATTAAAGAGTAATGATATAATTACAAATTCTTATATAAATTTATTTTATACAATTTAATATAATATAATGTGATTGATTAAATTAAATATCATTTAACCTATATAATTTATTTTTATTATTTTATATTTTTATTCAATCAATAAACTAATAACACTTTAATTTATACAAAATAAATTTATACAAAAATTCATTACTCATTACCCAAAAAGCTAACATTTCTCCTCCGAAGACATCTTCGCAGTTGAAATCGCCTGCCCCTTGACTTTATGACTACCAATCAAATTGTGCGTAATTTTAAATTGCTCACCCACTTAATAAATAGCGTTGCGGACTTGCAGCGTCAGAACATTATTTCTTCATCTAATTTTCATCTGCAGGCCAGACACATATAAACTTTTTCTCCATCATAACAATCGCTGCTTTTTTTTTTTTAACCTTTGCTGCAATTAATCAACATGGGAAATGTTTGCTCACCCTCATTCTCATGTGATGACACTGTTTCACGCTGCCTCGATTGCACTGTCAGAAAAGCAGGGTATGTGTGTAATCTACAAGATAATATTCGCGCCCTGAAGGAAGAATTGCGAAGATTGACTGAAGTAAGAAATGATGTCAAGATTAGAATTATCGTTGCTGAACAACAACAGATGAAGCCACTGGAACAGGTGCATGGGTGGCTTTCGAGGGTGCAAGAAGTGGAAACTAAAGTCGAAAAATTGAAGGAAGAAGAGTGCCCAGAATCCAGGTGCAGTAAGTCAACCTACAAGCTGGGGAAGAAGGTGCTCAGGACATTGCGAGAAGTGAGGAGTTTAAGGCAAGAAGGAGATTTCAAAGACGTGGCTCAACCGGTACCAGAAAATCCAGTTGATGAAAGACCTCTTCCGCCGACAGTAGTGGGCCTGCAATTAACATTTGACAGAGTTTGGAGATGCCTCATGGAAGAACATGTGGGAATTGTTGGCTTGTACGGCATGGGAGGGGTGGGTAAAACTACTCTGCTGACCCAAATCAACAACAGGTTCTTTGACACGCCAAACCATTTTGATTTTGTCATTTGGGTAGTGGTGTCCAGGGACTTGCAGCTTGAAAAGATTCAAGAAAGCATTGCCAAAAAGATTGGTTTGTTTAACGAATCTTGGAAGGACAAAAGTATGCAAGAGAAAGCCCAGCAAATATTCAACATCTTGAGCAAGAAGAAGTTTGTACTATTATTGGACGACATATGGGAGCTTGTTGATTTAGATCAAGTGGGTTTACCTATTCCAAGCCGTACAAGTGTATCTAATAAGGTGGTTTTCACGACTCGTGAGTTTGAGGTGTGTGGCCAAATGGAAGCTCACAGATCCTTCAAAGTGGAGTGCCTGAGATACGATGATGCATGGAAATTATTTGAGCAGAAAGTTGGAGCAGACACCCTTGATAGTCATCCTGACATTCCTGAACTCGCTGAAACTTTAGCCAAAGACTGCGGTGGTTTGCCACTTGCTCTAATTACTGTGGGTCGAGCCATGGCTTCCAGGAAGACTCCTCGAGAGTGGGAACATGCAATTGAGGTCCTAAGGAGTTCAGCCTCTAAATTTGCAGGTATGGAGAAAAGGGTATTTTCGCGCTTGAAATTTAGTTTCGATTTTTTACCCAGCGATGCATCTAGGTTTTGTCTCCTGTATTGTACATTATTTCCAGAAGATTATAGAATTTCCATTGAGGACTTGATAGATTGCTGGATATGTGAGGGGTTTTTAGATGATCATGATGGAATTGAAGCACGAAATCAAGGATACTCTCTTATTCGTAATCTTCTTCATGCGTGTTTGTTGGAGGAGGAGAAAGATAATAGTGTAAAAATGCATGATGTGGTCCGTGACATGGCTCTGTGGATTGCATCTACAATGGACAACAAGAAGGAAAAGTTCTTGGTTCTTACAGGTGCAGGATTAACTGAAGCACCAAGTGTCGGAATGTGGAAGGATGTTACAAGGATGTCGCTGATGGATAATAAAATTAAGAGGCTTACAGTGTCTCCAACTTCTCCTCGTCTCCTTACTCTGTTTCTCAATTCAAACTATTTTAAAAATGACAAGGTCAATTATCATTTCTTCAAATCCATGGCCTCTCTTAGAGTTTTAAAGCTTTCACATAGCGATTTACCATTTGAGATCTCAAACTTAGTTTCACTGCAGTATCTTGACCTATCAAATAGTATACTAGATAGATTGCCAGTGGGGTTGAAGTACCTGGTAAATCTTAAATGTTTGAACTTGGAGTATACATTTCGACTCTCTAGAATTTCACCACAAGTGATCTCAAATCTAAAGATGTTACGAGTATTGAGAATGTTTGAATGTGGTTCATTTCTCGACAGTCTGGTGGAGGAATTGCTCGATTTGGAACATTTAAATGTGTTGACCATCACCTTGCATAGTAACCATGCTCTTCAAAGATTGTTGAGCTCTTCCAGGCTTCAGAGCATCAGTATTCCATCTCTATGTCTCAGAGGTTGCCATTTAGAGCCACTCACTATTTTTTCTTTAGCAAGTTTAAGGCATCTCCAAACACTTCATTTGGTGGAATGTAATGATTTGGAAGACTTTATGATTGACTGCGCAGGGGAAGTGAAAAAGATCCGAGAAATTCATGGTTTTCATAGTCTCCAAAACGTTTATATAAGCCACTCCAAATTGAGGCAGGTGACATGGCTGATTCTTGCTCCTAATCTCAAGCATCTTGAGATGCAAAACTGCCAGTATATGGAAGAAATAATCAACATTGGAAAATTGGGTGAAGTTCCAGCTGAGGTGATGGAAAATCTTATCCCATTTGCAAGACTTGAATATCTTATTCTAAAGGGATTAAACAATTTGAAGAACATCTGCTCAAATGCCTTGCCCTTCCCTCGTCTGAAAGAAATGAGTGTGCATGAATGCTCAAAGCTTAGGCGGCTTCCTTTTGATTGTAACTGCAGATTGGAACGTAAGATTATCATTGAGGCAGAGGAACACTGGTGGAAGCAGTTGCAATGGGATGATCAAGCCACTCAAAATGCTTTTCATCCTTATTTCAAATCCCAGCTGGATTAATTAGTGTGCATGTGGTGTCAATTGATTTCGAATAAGAAAGATTTTATGGTGGATGCTTGAGTCTTCTTTCTCTTGTGTAGTACTGTCATTTGTTATGTCAATTAATCCAATTCATCATACTTGTTATGCAGTGTCACTTGTTATTTTCATTTGTTAATTTGTAATGTTGCCACTTAATTTCCAATTAATGAAGTGTTTTCTAGTAGGTGCTTGCTTCTTCTTTGCTTGATCGTTTGCAATTGAGATTCAGATTTATGCTCTTTTCTGGTCTAACGTGTATGTATTATTTATTGGTAGTTAATTTTCTGACATATTAATTGTGTGTGTTTATACATCCATATAGATTTTTTGACAGGAATCATTTATTAGAAATGAGTTTCAAATACTGGCTAGCAATATTTTTTCTATCTGGGTCTAGTACTATCAAGCCATTTGGATTATGCACCCAAACCTTGATTTGAGTAGTTTTCAAAAAGTTTTCTTTAATTGACCATCTGAGCTCAGATCCTAAAGGATGTAGGGGGTTAAAATTAATTTGAACTTTGTCCAACCCCTACTTAAAAAAAAAAGGCCAAAATGATTTTAAGGTCTAATTTAATTGCAAGAAGGTTGACCTAATTATTATATGTAGTCTATTATTTTGATATTGAACGACATAAAATATTTTATTTTTGAGATTAGACAACATAAAAATGTTCCACTTCATTAGAAATCCACTTCCATCAAAAACAAAATGAATTTTGATATAATCAAAGTCTACATTTTTTGTATTTCTTAACCTTTACACTGAAACAAAAACAAAAAGTATTGATATAATCAATGCATATATATAAATGAGGTTTAGCTTAGCAGCACAATTTCATTATTGGCATTTTTACGTCAAATCGTGGCACATCTAATTAATAAGTTTACATAAATTAAAGCCTTATTTGATATTAAGGTTGGGCCAAGTTTAAATACTACAATGTTTAGTAGAATATTAGTTGTTATGACTTGAAAACTAAATTAATTTGATTACACACTTATATGATAAAAATGGCATATAATATTATTACTATTTGTATTAAAATTATTATTTAAATATCATATTGATGCAGAGCAAGAAATTGAAGAAATCCTAATTAGAGTTAAATGTATAATATTTAGGAATATTTTAATTAATTTGTATTCTAGTTTAATTTAATTTCCTATTTAGAGTGTTATTGTTTAGGTATTGCTTATTTGGGTAATATTCCTAATTTAGGTATAAGTCTTATTAAAATAGGTTTTCTAATCATATTAGGATAAGTCTTACTTAGTATAAATAAGTGTCTTTTGTACCTTTTAAAGCAAAGAGTTTTGAGTTCAATAATATTTCAATTTTCAAATCTCTTTGTGAGTATTTGAACAGTTAATTCTCGGTATTTTGCGGAATCAACGAGTCTTAATCCCTAAGTTCGCGGTATTCTTTTGAATCAACGTGAATTTAGTTGTTCTTTTGTTCCGGTATTCTTTAGAATCAACGGAATATTTTGAACATTAAACTTCCACTGCATCACATATTTACTACACGCTATCAATTTTTATTTCATAATTACTAAACAGGACCAAAATTTTTAGCTGAAGAAAATTCCTTAGGTTTCTTTCTTTTTTTTTTCCCACCAAACATAAAGATTAATTTACTAAGAATCTATTATAATAAATGATCAGATACCATTTTATTTTTTCTTTTGGTGTGTGAAAGCATGTCTTCCACGAATTGACTAAAACTCAAAACAACAATATTACTTTGACAAAAAAAAAAGAGTTATAAAATTTAGAAAACCTCAATGAGCATAAAATTTCATTTAATTAAGGAAATTAATCAATTCAAACAAAGGATTTAAAGTTTGGACAGGAAGGTCATGCTCTTCACCAAGTTTAGTTGCTACTAAACGTATTAAATAATTCTTTTTCTATTACATGGAGGAATTTAAATCAAGCTTTGAAAGTAAGTTCACAACAAAATAGAAACTAAGTCACATCTAACTTCGAAAGATTTTCTTGGAAGTAACTTACATCTTATTTAAAAGGCTATAGTTGTGCCCATTCAATTTTCACAATATGTAATTTAATTACATGCAACAATTGTCAAACAATTTTGCTATTTGATCTTCACCTATTCTGCATGATATAATGTCAGGTATGCAAGTGGATTTCAAATAGCACTTAAAGGATTAAATCGTAAGTTAGTATTTCATTTGTTTTTTTTATTACATGAGACTATTGCTCAAACTACAACTCATATTATATCATACTATTACTGGAACCGACTTACATCAATGTTAATGGAGCTCTGCCTAGATTTTAACTCTCATTAATATTCGAGGGATGTCTACTCCTCACTCTTGGGTAAGGGAGAAGTCTATCTTCACTCAATTATAATTGAGAAAGGAAATACCCCCACATTGCACTTGTGGGAGTTCGAACTGCTGCCCTCCAAGTCCTGACCACTTGGCTAAAGGCTGAGTGGCTAGTATTTCATTTGTTTGGATGAGTAGTTTTAGACAAAACTTCTATAATCATACCCACCGGATTTTAACAAGCTACCCAAAAGAGTTCAAAAATGAGTTTTTCAAGAAAAGAAAATGATATGATTGATGAGACATCTTCTTGTAACAAAACCGCTTGATAATACTAACAACTTCAGTTACTTCCCAAGATCACAAATCAAATCTATCAAGATGCTCCAAAGAACAAACTGTAAAGAAGCTTAACAAGATTGTAATCAAACAAGATGATGGCCAAATATAGAACACAACAAAGAATGAAAAACAAATCAAAGAATCAAAAGAAAAACAGAGAACAAATTAGATTACACGGTTCAGCTAATTTTTATTGACTTAAATTCACGAGAGGTACATCAACCTTTACTGATTTGTCAAGAAGAATTACAAAGGTTTTTACTTAGCTACTTGTGTAGAACTAGAATGCTCTTTATCTCATAACAATGTCCCTCTATATTGATCATGGCCTCTTTCTATTTGTTGCACCAGAACCAACTGTTAAAACAACATTGTAACTTACCCAGATGAAACCCAGAAAACCGCATGACACGCATGAGTAGTAATAGCTTATAACGAACTCCAACAGCTCTCATTGTACACATGAGTTGCTCATGCTTCGTTAGAACAAAATGGCACTCTATGAAGTTGTTATATGAGTTTTTTCAATGCTTTAATGTTAGGATTAGTTACAAGTTCAAATTTTGCACAAATGTATATTAATAGGCATTTTTTTATGGTTCATATTCCGAATTAGATTCGTCATTGTAGTAATCGAATACTTTGTGTTACAAACATAAAATCATTTTCTTTTTTGTGTAAAGTTAATACTCATCAAAACACTCTGCTCCATGTCATTTTGCTCAAACCAATTCAATACCAAAATGCAACAGGTAAAGTTATTTTGCCCAATTTTGATTTGCTTCATCAGTTTCCTAACAATTCTCTACCTTGAAAAATCAGTCTTGATAAGCTTTGTCCACCTACATGTGCATATTAGCAATTGCACAGACCAGCCATGTCCAAATGAATCTTGAACTTAGCTGTAGAAACCACTTTAGTTAGCATATCAGTAGGGTTGCTGTCAGTGTGGACTTTCACCATTCTAATCACCCCTTTTGACACTTCATTTCTAATTAAATGCAACTTTATGTCTATATTCTTTGTTTTGTCATGATGCACTGGGTTCTTGCTCAAGTATATGGCATTTAAGCTATCATAGTGTACATTAATAAATTTTTTATCCTTTCCCAACTCAACCATTAAGCCTTTCAGCCATAATACTTCTTTGACTGCTTCTATTGCTGCAGTATACTCAGCCTTAGTTGTTGATAAAGCAACATTTTTTAGGCTTGCTTTTTAATTAATCATACAACCATTAAGCATATACATATAGCCAGTTAATGACCTTCTCCTATTTAAGGCACCAGTAAACTTTGAACCAACAAAGCCTCGTAGCCCTTTATCTTTGCCATCTGATCTTCCATACACCTGGCCATATTCTAGTGTACTACTCAGATACCTCATTACCCATTTTACAAGTTTCCAATGTTCCTTTCCAAGTGATACCATGTACCTACTTACTACACTGAGAGCATGTGTTATATCTAGTCTAGTCAAGACCATTGAATACATCATACATCCTACAACGTTAGCATAAGTAATTTTTGACATTCCAGCCTTTTCTTAATCTAACTTGGGATATTGTAAATTTGAAAGCTTAAATTTTGCAGCAAGTGGAGTCATTACAGGTTTACAATATGTCATCCTAAAGGTTGCAAGCACATTTTCCAAGTACTTTATGAAAAAAAACATAGTCCATTTTCCTTTGTCTTTTTTGATGTCTGTGCTTAAGATCTTCTTGGCTTGACCAAAATCCTTCATATCAAACTCAGAATTCAGCAACTTCTTCAAAGTTTCAATTTCATTTCTAGACTTACAAACAACCAACATATCATCTACATATAATAACATATATATGTAGAGATATGTCTTTAACAGCTTGTACAATAGTCAAAACTACATCTCAAGTAACCACGTGAGAACATGAATTCATCAAACCTAAGATTCCACTGCCTTGGAGATTGTTTCAAACCACACAGCAACCTTTTCAACAAGTAAACATAATTAGAGTTTCCAGAATCAATATGCCCCTCAGGCTGAGTCATTAAAATCTCCTCTTGTAGTCTTTCATGTAGAAATGAAATCTTAACATCAAGGTGATCAAGCACCACATCATTTACAATTGTTAAGGCTAATAACACCCTTATAGAAACATGTCTGACCACATGTGGGAATACTTATTTAAAATCAACTCCTTCCCTTTAAGTATAACCCTTAACTACCAACCTAACTTTAAATCTCCTAAGTTCAACAGCTGTAAGACTATCCTTTAGTTTGAAAATCCATTTGCATCCCACTATTCTTCTGTTATCAAGTTTTTTCACTAATACCAAAGTGTTGTTTTTGTGAAGTGAAGCCTTTTGCCATTAAGACTTATAAGGACTTTGTATTGTTGTTTTATAGCTTTTTGGTTTATCTACTTCAACCTCAAGTGATGAAGCTAATGCATATGCTATGAGATCAATATATTCATATCTCTTTGGTGAATTTATTTGTCTCTTTTTCTGTTTTTGGTTAATTGATAATCCTGAAGTTGAGCCTTCTCCTACAACTGAGGTTGAACTTCCTTAGTTCCTTCTTGATCATTATTACTTTAACCTGAATTTCCATTTCGATTTGATGTCTTCTGATTAGTTTGCTCTACCTCAAACTAAACTTTGCTTTGATCTTTTTTTCCATGTACAACATACTTGGTAGGTTTCCTGTAAGTCCAATGCAGCCCTTTCATTGAACACTACATCCCTACTAATTATGCATCTTAGAGGATTAAGATCAGTTACCACAGTTTCAACCCTTTAACTTCTTCAGGATAACCAATGAACTGATACCTAAGAGCTTTTAGTGCCAATTGACCTTGGTTTGCATATGCATATACAGGGTGTCCAAACACTTTAAGATTGTCATAGCTAGCTAGTTTACCAGGCCACTTTTTGAATGGACTTTGGAAATCTAAAGCAATAGATGGACTGAGATTTGTTCAGTAACATGCTGTCAATAAAGTTTCTACCCACAAAGTCTTAAGAGTTGTGACTGACCCAGCATGCATCTAACCTTATCCATCGAGATTATATTCATCCTCTCAGTTAATTCATTTTGTTGAGGAGTTAACCTCACTATTTTGTGCCTTATTGTGTTTTCATTTGCACAATAACTATCAAATTGTTGATTGCAGAATTCAAGATCATTATCAGTCCTTATTTTCTTCACTTTCTTTCCAGTTAACACATGATCTTTGTGTTTTAACACATGCACCCATACTCTCCTTGAGAGATCAACAGCTATTTATAGAAAATAACTATTAACACTAAGTGAGATTGTCTTAGCAGAATCCCAAAAGTCGGAGTGTATGTAATCTAGGATTCCCTTAGTAGTATAAGAGGATTTCTTAAAATTGTTTCTAGTAGCTTTTCTTAAGGCACGATATTCACAAAAATCTAATTCTTCAATCCTTTTATTTCCTAAGACTTCTTGTTCCTATAACTCTTTAAATCTCTTTATACTCATATGTCTAAATCTCAGATGCCATCAGGGGCGGATGCAGCTTGTGACCAGTGGGGGCTGGAGCCCCCACTGGTCAAAAAAAAATTAAAAAAAAAGAAATTTTTTTTAATTTTTTAATTAATCTCATTAAATTTATTAAAATAGTCACTATAAATTATAAATCCCATAAAATTTAAACATTAACTTTTAAAAATTATAAAAATCTATATCTTAATTAAAAATAATAATAGCCCACCACCCAAAATAGTTTCTATTATAAAAAATAGGATTAATTCTTTTATTTTCTATAATAATAGTAAAGCGAATGTTTTCAGTAATGAAACTCATGATGAATTATCTTCGGAATCGGATATGATAAATGATAGTTTGGTTGCTTATATAGGAAACAATAAATTTAATAATATTGATAATGAGTCTATTGCATAACATTTTTAAAATATGAAAATGCATAGAGAATAATTATAAATGTATTAGTAAATATTTTATATATTCAAAATCTTAGTTTTTTTATATTTTACAAGTATCTAATTTAGCCCCCCGTAAATTATTTTTCTAGATCCGCCACTGGATGCCATAACCTGGTGTTATCTTTCCTTGAGCTAATAAAGACATTAAACATGCTTGTTTTAGCCTCTTAATCTAGAACATAAACCCCATTCCTCTTACGCCTTTCATAACTGTTGTACTCCTATTTAGAATCTTAAGTTCACCAGATTCAACTTTAATACTAAGCCCAATTTGATCAAGCATCTCTAAAGAGATTAGGTTCCTCTTCAAGTCAGGAACATACCTGACTTCCTTGAGTTCCCCAATGGTCTCATCATGCACCTCAAGATTAACATTTCCCATGCCAATGACTTTACAAATATCATTATTCCCCATCATTACTCTTCATCAATCTCATAGTAATTTGAAAAGTAATCTCTAAAATGGCATATATGGAATGTACATTTAGAGTGTAGGATTCATTTACTTTTTGGCATATTCTCAATAACTACACACACACACACACTTGCTGACTCATATCCATCTTTTTTAATAATTGCTCCATCACCATTTTGTCTCTTCTTCTTATACTTCTTTTTAGGACATTCTTTCTTGAAGTGTCCCTCTTTATGACATTGAAAACATCTCAAGTTTTAAGGTTTAGTCTTTTTTTTTCTTCTTTTTTCCATCATTCTTGTTAACTTTTCCCTTTACTATCAACCTTTCACCACTTTCCAATCTCCTTGACTTTTGTTGCAACACCCTTGTATTCAAAGCTATCTTGATTTCATCTAAAGATAAGGTTTTTCTACCATACATGAGAGCATCTATAAAGTTGGAATATGATTGTGAAAGAGAATTAACCAAAAGCAAAGCTTTTCCTTCATCATCCAACCCTTCATCTATTGTCTCTAGAATGTCGCAAAACTTTATTGAATTCATTAATATGATCATCAAGAAAGGATCCCTCAACCATCTTTAAAGTAAACATCATTTTCTTGATATAAAGCCTGTTTACAAGAGACTTTGTCATGTGCAGTTTTTCAAGCTTTACCCATAACTCTATAATTGTCTTTTCCTCGGCAACTTCTCTAATAACAGAGTCACCAAGACTTAAGATAATAGTGCTTCTGGCTTTCTTGTCAATCTTAGCAGCTTGCTCAAGTGTCTTTGATGATGAAACTTCTTTTCATTCTTTCTTCATGGCTGGTTCTAAGGCATCTCCCAATCTTTGAATTATCAATAATACTTCCATCTTAACCTTTCACATGTTGAAGTCATTCTTGTCATTGAACTTCTCCATATCAATCTTTGTTGTTGCCATACTTGGATATGATTTCAAGACCGAGCTCTGATACCAATTACAGTAATTGAATGCTTGATAATACTAACAACTTCAATTACTTCTCAAGATCACAAATCAAATCTCTCAAGTTGCTCCAAAGAACAAACTTAAATAAAGCTTAACAAGATTGTAATCAAGCAAGATGATGGCCAATATAGAACACAACAAAGAATGAAAAAAAAATCAAAGAATCAAAAGAAAAACCGAGAACAAATCAGATTACGTGGTTTAGTTAAATTGCATTAGCTTACATCCACGGAAGGAACAATTCTATCCATCTTTATTGATTTGTCAAGAAGAATTACAAAGGTTTTTACTTAGCTACTTGTATAGAACTAGAATGCTTTTTATCTCACAATAATCTCCCTCTATATAGATCACAGCCTCTCTCTATTTGTTACACCAGAACCAATCGTTAAAACAACATTGTAACTTATTCAAATGAAACTAAAAAAACCATGTGTAACACCCTAGGCTAATCGCACATCGGTAAAACACGGGAGAGATGCTGGATTTATAAGGGGTGATCCACACCTTAATTGACAAAATGCGTTTTGGAGTGTATTGGGGGCCCCATAAACAAAACCGCGTGGGTCTTATTAAGGCCCAAAGTGAAAAATATCTTGCTAGGTCTGGATTAGGTTAGGATGTATGGTATAAGAGCAGTTCCACGTGTCCTTTTGAGCAATGGTTAAAGCTGGTGAAAGACTATGATTGCTCAATTTACTACCATCTTGGCAAGGCGAATGTAGTGGCTGATGCCCTAAGTAGAAAGTTATTAAGTTACTTGGCACGTATAATAACTACTCAAGGCTACATATTGGAGGATCTAAAGAAGATGGGAATTGAAATTGTTATGCACAGACAGGCGAATATTTTGTCTCACTTGAGTGTTCAGCCTACTTTGATTGATAGGATTAATGTAACACCCCAAAAACTTACCCATGAAAGCACAAGGGTAAAATTGGAATGAAACCTCACATCGTTTATTCTTATTAATAAACTTCAAGATAGAGAATCATTATTCATACTTCAATTGAATGGTTATGTAAAACATCTTAAATAAAGTCGCCAAAGAAAAGTCTCTAATTCAAAATAAAAAGTCAAGCCAAAATTAATCTTTAAAGCAACTCCAAAGATCCACTAAAAAAAAAATCACCATTTAAGTACTCAAGCCACATCTCTAATAAATCTATAAAATATTGGAGACGGTAGGTGAGCCGTCAACTTGGTAAGCAAATGCATGCAAAATATTTGAAAACCTTTGCATTATATCTTTAAACATTTTATATCATCTTGTAATAACATCTTCATTTAGCATAAACGAGAGATTTATGTAAAAGCATTAAAAACATTAAAACATTTATAAAAACATTAACATTTGGCAGCTCATGCCTCGTAGTCATCATCATTCATCATTCATCATTCATCATTCATGGTACTATACCCCACATTTTTCCTCGTTCAGGGTATTATATCTTGCATTATTCATAACATCATTGTGCATAAGATCATCATCATACCAGCAAGCTAGCCATAGCATTACATAACATCATAACATTTGCATCTTATATAATACTACGGACTATGAGCCAAAATATTTTTTAATCCACCTTACATCATTTCATAAATAGCATTTAAAGTTTTCTAATACATTTAAGAACCTTTCTTTGATCATTTAATTATTTTGGAAAACTCTTTAAGAAAATATTTTGTTTAAGAAAACTAATTTCTTAAGAAAAAATCATTTTAAAATATATTTAAATAAATTCATTTAAAAGTGTTTTTATTTTACAAAATTCATTTAAATATTTTAGAAATTAGTTCTGTAAAAATTTTCCATTTAAACATAACTCTTATAATATAAATAACATTTATTATAAGGCACATTATGCATGAATCTACTTATCTCGATCCGCAGCAATCAACCCAATACTTCAAGAACAAACCAACGAGCGGACCCACGTCCTTAAGGCAAGCACCAAGCAAAAAAGTCATAAAACTTTATTTTCCTTCTCCCAAAGACTTATGTTTCTTACCTTTTTTTTGTTTCTAGGGTTTTGTAACGGTGTAGAAAATAAAAAACAACTTTCTCTTAAAAAGATGGCTTCCTCTTAAATGCTTTTGGTAATTAATAAATACTTTTAAAAAATAAAAAAACGTGAGTTTTAAAAAAATTCATTTGTTAATTAAAAATAATAATATACGTAACTTATTTAAAATAAATAGATAAGTTTTACTTACAAAGAAACACCCAATATTAACTATTCTAACCAATTTAATAAGGTTAAAAGAGGAAAGCAAATAATGGGCGTTACACACGCACGGCTAGTAACAACTTATGACAAACTCCGATAGCTCCCATTGTGCACGTGATTGCTCATGCTTTATTAACACAAAAATGACACTCTATGAAGTCGTTTTAATGCATAAAATTAATACTCACCAAAACGCTTTGCTCCATGTCGTTTTGCTCCAACTGATTCAGTACCGAATCACAACAGATAAAAAGTCATTTCGCTCAAGTCTGATTTGCTTCATCAGTTACCCAACACAACTACATATCGAACAAATTCTTTTAAGATTTAATGAAAATATCCTAATGAGCAGTGTAAATTATTACCACTTGAGTCTTTGTCAATTTTTTAATACTTCATTTTATCTTCGGTGGTAAAAGAAGAGTAAAAAAGACATGCTGTTAAATTATTATTTTTTCCTTTTTTTGGAGGTTATATTATATATATACCTCTTGCTTCAAGTGCAAAAGACCTACCAAATATCCTCAAGGGATTTGTTTTGTTTTTGTAAAGTTTTAGACTTTTATTTTAAATTAAGTAGTTATATGTGCACAAAAATTAACATAAAAAATTCATTACATGATAAAATCAATATTTCACTATAAAACAAAAAACATGTCTTTTATTCTTTTGTATTATGTTTTATACTAATTTTTGTACTAATATCAGTATTCTTTTAAGGATTAAAATAGTCTCTTAGTATTTCTCTCCTAATCTTTCCCAATCTTTCAAATCTAGTGAAAATTAGCTGGTTTAATTATTAAAAAAATTAATTTCGTTGTCAATATTAAAATTTAAAATTTAATTTTGAGCACTTATTTTATTAGGAGAGATAATGAGAGGATCCTTATTGTTCTTTTAAACTAGAGAACATCAACAAAGTTGTAAGATCCCAACCTGAGAACATCAAGATCGACGAAGCTGCGGGATCCCGCATATAGATAAAATCATTTATTTGTCTGTGTTTCCTCTTAATTTCATAGCGAAGATTGATATAATAAATTTTAAGGATATCACGATCAGCTTTGCTGGCTCAAAACTGTAGATTAAACTTTGAACACTTTTGGTCTTATTTGATTGTTTTATTCAATATACATTCTGCTGATTCCTATTTGTCTATATGGCCGTCACTTGCCCGTCGTGGACAACGTCTACTATAACCTTCACGAAAAAGACATGAATGCTGAACTTATGTTTCCATCTCTTCCAATGATCACAAAAATTTTTTAAGACATCTCTTTTATGGTTAAATTTTCACGGAACCTAAAAAATATGTACTACATTGAATTCCGATACAAACAGAAGCAAACCCTCCATTATACTTAATTATCGGCCTTCTCCCCTTTCTTGAAATCAATATGGGTAACGTTTGCTCACCCTCATTCTCTTGCGATGCCACTGTTTCTCATTGCCTAAACTGTACTGCCAGAAAAGCATTATATGCAAGTCAGCTCCAAGATAATCTTGCTGCCTTGGAGAGAGAATCAAAAAGGTTGATTGAATTAAGGAATGATGTGCGGATAAGGGTCATCCTAGCAGAACAGCAGGAAATGAGACGGTTAGCACAAGTGGAAGGGTGGCTTTCAAGAGTGCAAGATGTTGAAGGTCAAGTTCAAGAATTGATCAGTGAAAGCCACGAAGAAGTGGAGAAACAATGTCTTGCAGGCTCGTGCTCCAAAAACTACTTGTCAAGCTACATGGTTGGGAGAAGGGTTTTCAAAACACTGCAAGTTGTTGAGAATTTAAGAGGTGAAGGAGATTTCAAAGACGTGGCTCAACATCAGCCGGTACCAAAAAATCAGGTTGATGAGAGACCTGTTGCACCAACAGTGGTGGGCTTGGAATCAACATTGGATAAAGTTTGGAGAAGCCTCATGGAAGAACATGTGGGAATTGTTGGCTTGTACGGCATGGGAGGGGTGGGTAAAACCACCTTGTTGACGCTCATCAACAACAAATTCCTTGACTCACCAAACAATTTCGATTTTGTTGTTTGGATTGTGGTGTCTAAAGATTTGCAGCTTGAAAAGATTCAGGATGGTATTGCGAAAAAGATTGGTTTGTTTGATGGGTCATGGAATGGGAAAAAACTTGAAGAGAAAGCTGATAAAATATTCAAGAAGATGAGCAATAAGAAGTTTGTTTTACTATTGGATGACATTTGGGAGCCAATTGATTTAGCTCATCAAGTGGGTTTACCTGTTCCAAGACGTAAAAGTGCATCTACTAAGGTAGTTTTCACAACTCGTGAGTTTGAGGTTTGCGGTCAAATGGACGCTCACAAGTCATTCAAATTGGAATGCTTGGATTACGAGGATGCTTGGAAATTATTTGAGGAGAAAGTCGGAAGAGACATTCTTGATGGTCATCCTGACATCCCTGGGCTAGCTGAAACTGTCACTAAAGAATGTGGTGGTCTTCCACTGGCAATCATTACTGTCGGTCGAGCCATGGCTTCCAGGAAGACTCCTCGCGAGTGGGAACATGCAATTGATGTGCTTAGGAGTTCAGCATCTAAATTTTCAGGTATGGAGAAGAGAGTATATTCTCGTTTGAAATTTAGTTATGATTTTTTGCCTAGCGAGGCAACTAGATTTTGTCTTTTGTATTGTAGTTTATTTTCAGAAGATTATAGCATTAGGATAGAGGACTTGATAGACTGTTTGATATGTGAGGGACTTTTGGATGAATATGATGGAAGTAGAGCACGGAATGAAGGCCACTCTATTATTCGAACACTTGTTCATGCATGTATGTTGGAAGAAGAAGAAGGTAACAATGTAAAAATGCATGATGTGATCCGTGACATGGCTTTATGGATTGCATCCACACTTGACAAGGAGAAGGAAAAGTTTTTGGTTCTTGCTGGTGTAGGATTAACTGAAGCGCCTGGGATTGGAATGTGGACAGAGGTTACAAGGATGTCGCTGATGCAAAACTCAATCCGCAACCTAAGAGAGTCTCCAGCATCTCCTCGTCTCCTCACTTTGTTTCTAAATTCAAATGAGTTGGAAAATGTCAATAATGATTTCTTTCAATCCATGGCTTCCCTCAGAGTTTTAGAGCTGTCACGAAACAGCCGTCTACCAGATTTACCATTGGGGATTCCAAGCTTGGTTCCACTACAACGCCTTGATTTGTCAATGACGAATATAGAGAGCTTGCCGATAGAGTTAAGGCACCTGGTTAATCTTAAATGTTTGAACTTGGAGCATACACGTTGCCTTTCCAGGATTCCACCACAAGTGATATCAAATCTGAAGATGTTACGAGTATTAAGATTGTTTGGATGTGGTTCGGAAATAAGACAAAAAGTAGATAGCATTCTGTATGGAGGTAGGGAAGCTTTAGTGGAGGAATTGCTGGGTTTGGAGCATTTAAATGTGTTGACCATCTCCTTGCATAGTTTCCGTGCTTTTGAAAGATTCTTGAGCTCCCCTAAGTTACAGAACGCTAACATTCCATCCCTGGTCCTTAAATACTGCTACAGTCTAAACTCCCTCAGTGTTGTTTCTTTAGCAAGTTTGAAGCATCTCCAAACACTTCACTTGACAAATATTTATTGGCAAGAGTTCCAGATTGACTACAGTGAGGAAGTGAAGCAAATCCGAGAATCTCGTGGTTTCCATAGTCTCCAAAAAGTTTATATAAGCGGCTCCAAATTCAGGCACGTGACATGGCTTATTCTTGCTCCAAATCTCAAGCATCTTCAGATAAGTTGCTGCAAGGATTTGGAAGAAATAATCAATGGTGAAAAAATGGGTCAAGTTCCAGCAGAGGCGATGGTTAACCTAAACCCATTTGCCAGACTTGAATATCTTATCCTAGAGGGATTAGAGAATTTGAAGAGCATCTGCGACTCAAGCGCCTTGCCTTTCCCTCATCACCTGAAAAAGGTCTCTGTACAGGGATGTCCAAAGCTTAAGAAACTTCCCCAACAGCGGTTTGGAACGCTGGAGGAATGAGCTGCACGTGCACTATGGGACAATCAAGTCATTCAAAATGCTTTTAATTTCTTTCCTGCTTCAAATATCAAAACTTGTTATTTTCATCATTTGTTTGTAATGTTGCCACTTTCCAAATGATGATTTTTTTCTTTTTTCCTAGCGGTGCTTCTTATTTGCTCTCGTTTGCAATTGCGATTAAGAATTGCACTTACTCGTATCTAGTGTCACTTGTACACGTACTACTTTCTGATTTTAAAGTGAAAATTAATGAGAGAACACCTGGTGACGAAATATGAGAAAAGGTTATATTACTAAGCTTTCTTACTAGGAAGGTTCCTTGATAGCTCACCATTGCAAAAACCTTTTACTTTTGAAATTGTTGGTTTTTTTTTTGTAATGTGAAATTGTGTGTGACACATCCAATCAGCAAGTTGAAGCAAAATATAGCAATGTTTCAAAAGTCTTCTTTTTCTTTAGAAGGAGACATAATGAGTCTTAACCCAAAACAACCTAATATAAAAACCTAATAAAGAAACCTGAACACATAGGCAAAAATGAAAATAAACATGCATGCAAAAATGTAATTACATCTAATACTACTTAAACTTATAACTAGGGAAACTTTCAAAAATTAAAAAAAGGCAAAATCTGTTGGGGTTATCTCAAATCGCGAAGGGAGCTATTGGTGAGATTTGTTTCACCCTTTGAGCTAGCTTTTAAGATTGAAAGACACCCAAAACCACCTTACACTAATATCAAAGCCTGGGTTCACCAACAATCTCAGTCCAACAGGCTAATAAGAAGAATGGGTTCTAACTCAAGACCCAAAGATTATTGGGATTATCCGATATCGATTATGGAAGAGGGTAAGCTTATAAGTGTGAGGGAAAATCACACTTCTGAGGTTGAGAGAAGCCCAAGACCATTTAACCTCAACTAAAGGATCAGAGCACCGAGCAAAAGAGGCAAAAGCACCAAGTCTGTGGATCCATTAACCTTTCTGAAAATATGAGTAAAGCAAGCCTCTATTTGCTCCATTAATTAATAGTAAACAATTTTTCCAATGATTAAGCAAAGTCCAAGAGGAGGAAGATGACCATTATGGAATGAAGACCGTAAGCGTAGAATCACATTCAATCCAAAGATTCAGCCATGCCCGATAAAACTAAAGCACAACAATCAAAATAATTGTCATAAGCTCGTCATAAAAAGCCGATTGGATCCATAAAGGGCAAGAAAAACAGCCTAACTAAACAAGAAAATGCAAAATATTCCATCTCCACCATATTACGCAAACTAGGCCATGATCTTTACCAATTTTAATTGCTACTGAACGTATGAATAATTAATTTTTTTCTTTAATATAGGAAGTATTTAAATCCAGCTTAATTTCGAGTCCAAAAATATGCAAATGCTCAAAAACGGGTAGTCATAAATGCCAAATCTCATTAGAAGCTGATAAGAGATTATTTTAGAACTTACATCGTATTTGACTTTTAAGTAGTTTTATTTAGCGAACCATCCGAATTTAAATTATGAGGAGATAAAGATTGAAAAATGATAAGGTGACTTATGTAAGTTATGTTGACCCGGGAAAGATTGAAAAAAACATTCAGGAAATCTAAGGGTCTAATTGAAAGTTTGCAATTTATTAGAAAATGTTTTGATGGCCCTCTTAGTTTTTATATTATCATTATAGCCTCTCAAGTTTGTAAATTTGTCATCCTAACCACCAACATTTAACGAAAGTCCTAATTCCACCGTGTTTTTTTTAAGCCCGTCGATTAAAAATTTGTGTTCAATTTGTTAGCATGTACTTAACAATGACATTGTGGCCTTAATAAATCCAAAATTTTCATTTAAACAAAAATTAATATATGAGAAAATAAATCTTATACTTATATTTATTTCAAATGGCTGCAAACAAATAAAAATTATGGAAAATGTCAACTACCATAATTTGAAATTCTAGATCTTTTTTCATTTTTACATGCATTCTCATTCTTTTCATAAATTTTGTAGCCAAGATTTAACTCTAGTGGTCTGAAGCAGTTTTTTTAAGAATTAGATCCTGAGTTCGAGTCTCGCTTATGTGCATGCATTAAGTTAAAAAATGTAAAAGATATAATGGTTTTGATTCTTATCAAATGTTTAAGACAATAATGAATTGATTTGCAGCTATTATGTATGGTCTCAATTCATGATTTCATGTCATATATTGGTCTTAATCTTGGATTTGGATCCCATAATTAGCTGAGATTTTGCTAAGCTTTGAGGGGTGAGGGATCTTACGACATGTGTTATAATTATTTTCAATGGCTGAGATTTTTTTTCTCATTAAATGTATTTTATTAACAAGCTTCAAC
Organism: Citrus medica; assembly: GCA_002013955.2. Lineage (NCBI taxonomy): Eukaryota > Viridiplantae > Streptophyta > Magnoliopsida > Sapindales > Rutaceae > Citrus > Citrus medica. The sequence goes on along the minus strand of MKYO02027955.1, from coordinate 687,529 downwards.
TGCTTGTGATTAACTGAAGGATAATTTAAAAAAAAAAATCTATTAACTCAAGCGCATTTTATTGACCGAACTTTTTTTCTTTTTCATCCCATTTTGTTCTAAATCATCTTTTTCTTTCTATCTTTTTCCTTCCTTGCTCATTTTCTCTGACAATTTCACAATAACTCTGCTCAAACTCAAAGTTTCAGCAATAATGGTGGATATAAAAAAATAAAAACAATCGGTGGATATACAAACAAATTTTTTGTTTCAATGGTTGGAACCGATTCATGAGGTTATTAAATTTCATATATATGCAAGGAATCTTATTTAGATTTGTAGGAGTCAATCTTTATAGTGAACTATTGGTTTAGTTTTATATTTTCTTCCCTTTCTCTCTAATTTTTTTGGTTATTAGGAGAATTTTAACTTTTATTTTCTCCAAATAAATAAAGGTTTTGTGATTGTCATATATTCATCAGATTGGATGAAGAAGAAGAAGAAAGAAATTAGCTGCTCAGAATATTTTTAAATTAAAAAATAGAAAACGAAATGAAAGACACGTAAGAAGAAACGCAAGAGTTTGATGAGATTGGGAAAGTTACGGCCAATTATAATAATCATTAACAAATCAAAAATTGAGGAGAATAATAGAGAGTTTTATACTATAAAAAATATATATAAATAAATCTAGGGATTAAAAGTACTTATGACACATGTCATAAGTTTAGCAAAATAGGATTTGAATCCCTTAATCTTCCACACATGTTTTACCAAATTGAGTTCTAGCTTCTGAGAGTCAGCAAATATCTAGCATATGATTCTTATCGTACGTATATCTGGGGACTCAAAGCTTGGGGCAAGTCGGACTCTCAAACACTATTAATAATATAGACATTAAAATTTTCTAGCGGGTAAAAATTCGTTTAGTTCTTATATTTTGAGGTTAGTGTTCGTTTAATCCCTATATTTTTAAAAATATCTCAAAACATCCCTATCATTAAATTATTGACATTCTTACCATTACCTTTGGTTCATTTTGACTTATTTTTACAATATTACCCTATTACAATATTATTCTTTTTTTTAAATATTATTAAAAAGAAAAATTAAATTACCAATTTAACACCAAAAAAATAATATATATATATATATATATATATATATATATATATATATATATATATATATATATATATATTGTGGAACACTCTACTGAGAAGTTAAAATATTAATTTTTTAAATAAATTGATAACTTAATTTTTTACAAAATTAATTTTTTTTTGATACACATGAGCTTCCACAAAAATTAATATATATCTTTTTATTTTTTTATTTTATTTTTGGGTTTAATTTGATAATCCAATTTTTTTATTAATATCTAAAAAAGAAACATTACTGTAAAAGTGTAAAATTGTAAAAATATGCTAAAAATAAAAAAATAATGGCATAAGTGTCAATATTTAATAGTAAGGATGTTTTGAGGTATTTTTAAAAATATAGGGATTAAATGGGCATTAAACTCATAATATAGGTTTTGAGGTATTTTTAAAAATATAGGGATTAAATGGGCACTAAGCTCATAACATAGAGACTAAACAAGCTTTTACCCTTTTCTAGCTATGGAAGTTTCCTTGACATTTCATCTTCCATTATTGAGATTTGGGGCCCTAATGCAAGAAATATTGGTCAATCAATGAATTGCAATGTCCTTTCCTTGCTTTTATCAATTTTAATTGAGATGGTAACAAACTGACTAATAGGTGATCAAGACTCATCATTTTTAATTTGCCGGCATATACGACTTATCAATATTTTTGTTGACGCGCTTAATTTTCAACAATAACACAAGAAAGCATTAGTCTTGTTGATGCGAGATTTTGGTTGGACTTCCTACAACGACCAGGATCTCTGCTCGATCAACTCTATCACGATCAAGATTTCTCTTCATAACACTTCTTCTTCAAAGGTCCATGTGTACACAAAAACAGGTTAGAGCACGTCGGTTGTTTCCCCGGCGTAAACCCTCCGACGCTCAAGTCAGATATGAAAGTTTTTTGCGTTCTTAGGAACACTAGCCACTAATCTTATGGCGTATTAATTCTTTAGAGCTTTCTCTCTTTTCTAGTTCTAATCTCAAAAATTCTAACACTTTTACCTTCGTTGGCCACCTTTTTATAGGCCACTTCTGAACTCAGGCCTTCCCTCCATTTACGCTTGTTATCCTCCCACCTCTCGAAAGTGGATGCTCCATTTCCGTAGTCGTGGGTGATTACGTGGCTTTCGTGCCTTGATTCTCGGACTGGAGATCACACCTCGCCAACCGTCGTTGACCGGGTCTCCTCGACTCAACCCTTAGCAGAAAAGTAGCAGGAATGGCTTTATGCTTCCAACAGGAGATTGGCCTCGTGGATGACGTGCTCGTGGATGAGCAGGATATTTCCCGCTCCTGCTCTCCGGTTACCATACTCTTACAAGATATACCTGCTCGAGGAACCCTGCTCGAGAAACCCTGCTCGAGGAATCCTGTGGCCAGATGTCTGCTCATCACTGCTGGTCTTCGTCGAGGCATATCCCACAAACACCGGTCCCCCAGTTTCTGGTGTTGGGTAACGTAGTAAACCGATAGTAGAAACTTGACAATTCTTGCTTGCGCGGGGTAGGAAAAAAGGCTGCCAAGAGTCGTGTCGCATTTAATTGCAGACGAGGTGATGTGGCAGATATCTACCCCTCCATTTGAATTTCAAACCAACGGTTACGAGACCCTCGGGATTTGGTGCTGTTAAATGCTGGCAACCCAAGAGTCTCTTCTCCCTTAGGAAAACCCAAACCCTCTCCAAAGGAAAATTCATCATTTACTTCGTCTCCGTTCCTGTCTCTCCGGCAAAGAAGTTCTGGTACAAAGGCCTCCATCCATGTCCTTCTCCAACTGAACCATTATTTCAGGTATTACTTCTATCTCCTCGATCTCGGATAGCTGTATTTTCTCTTTGCTTTGCTTGGGTAGTAGTTGGTGGTGGTGTTCTGGTTATAGCTTAAGGAATGTCGAGAGGTAAAGAGAAGGTCATTGAGGTTGATAACGACGAGTTGGACTTCCTGCCTAGTCTGCTCACCGATCCTGCTTTTGACCCTGGGATCCCCTTAGAACCTACTAGGTCTGGAGTTGAAACTAGCACTAGGAGGATGTCCCCCCACACAACCTCCTCGAGCGGAAATAATGGTGAAGATGGATCTTCTGGCTCGGAAGACACCCTGAGTAAGGGCCAAAGGGGTAACTTTGGCGAGGTATCCCCACCGAGAACATCTCGACTAGAAGGGTGGAGTACAATAGGAGGTAGAGCCTTGTCGCGGGATTACGCTATTGACTATATCACGTGCACGACCACATTTGACGAGCTCAATGACCTCCGACTTAGGTATAGTATTCCTGGTGAAATACCTCTCAAGGTCCTAGGAAAGAAGGACACTCCTAGTCGGCCTCCTAGGGGATACGTTACCTTGTTTCTGGAGAGCTTCAAGTATGGGCTGAGGTGTCCTTTGCAACCCTACTTTGCCCGGATACTTAACGCGCTAAATCTAGCTCCTGGTCAATTGAACCCCAACGGATGAAGAGTACTCTCTGGTCTGTTCATATTATGGGACAGATGTTGCCAAAGCCAGCCAACAGTTGATGAGGTGAAGCACCTATACCAGCTGCAGAGCAGCCCCAAAGATGCCAGCTAGTACTACTTCCAATCTAGTACCAAGACCAGGAAACCTATAACCGACCTTCCTACTAGTGGTGGTGGGAATTGGAAGAAAAAATTCTTTTTTGCTGGGGGTCCTTGGGGTCAAGTTGCACAGATTGATGGGAAGGATTATCGTGTTCAACCCCGTTTCGTGGTCCCAGGTTGCCTGCTCGTTTTATATGTCTTGTCTCAATAGCTGTTCTTACTTTGTTGATTTGGCTCTAACCAAATGTTTGTTTGTGTTATAGGTTCTTGAGGTGTTCACTTCCCACTCAAACCTGACCAGCTCAAACGGGTCGAGGCTGTACTGGTCAATTCCTGCTCGAGCCGAGAGCTAATAACTACTTATAACCTGCTCGAGTCTCGTTTGGTGCTTCCTGGCCATAAGATGGAGGACGCTGTTATTGGGGCTCTGACTAGGAAACGTCCTCGACCTCAAACTGTGAAGAGGGACCAGAACAAGGACGCTCCCGCTGCGAAGCGGATGAACATTGTGCAGCAGGTTCCTCCCTTGAAGACTCTGCATCTTCCTCCTCCTGCCAAACAAGGACGCTCCTAGGAAACGTCCTCGACCTCAAACTGTGAAGAGGGACCAGAACAAGGACGCTCCCGCTGCGAAGCGGATGAACATTGTGCAGCAGGTTCCTCCCTTGAAGACTCTGCATCTTCCTCCTCCTGCCAAACAAGGACGCTCCTAGGAAACGTCCTCGACCTCAAACTGTGAAGAGGGACCAGAACAAGGACGCTCCCGCTGCGAAGCGGATGAACATTGTGCAGCAGGTTCCTCCCTTGAAGACTCTGCATCTTCCTCCTCCTGCCAAAGTTGGAGAAACTAGTGGAGCAGCCACTGATCCTGCTTCCCCGTCTCCTCCGGTCGGGCCTAGATCTCGTTCATCTGACAACCAAGCAGAGTACTTGGTCCCTTATTTCAACGAGTTATCTAAACTCGTGAGCAAGAAGGACCTGGAGGACTTTGATGGTTGCACCCTGGGTGAGCTGGTGGGAGCCATGCAGTATAGCGCTTTTCACCTCAGCTGCATGACCACTTACTATAAGGCCAAGGTTGGCCGCTACGACCAGAAGATGAAGGAGGACATTCAATCGGCGATGACCAGAGCCGAAGCTGCAGAGAAGAAAGCAGGAGACTTGAATCTCGAGAACCTGAAGCTGATAGAGCAGGAATCTATTGCTCAAGCAAAGGCCATTACTCTCGAGGAAGAGCTGACTAGGGTCAATGAGGATCTGCAAAGGTAGAAGGCTATGTACGAGGCTTAGCTTGAATCTCTCCGCGATTTCCACCGGGTTCAGGTCGAGAACTTGGAGAAGGAGGCTGACAACCAATACGACCAGGGACTCCGACATTTCTATCGTTGCATTATGGCCGTCCTTGGGAAGCAGCACCCTGATTTAAATATGGATGACCTTACCGTTGGTATTGCTCAATACATGGACGAGGAGGCAGCAAAAGATGATGCCGAAGAGGTGGAGCCAATCCTGGTTGAGGAGGAAAACTCTCCTCCTTGTACAAACTCTCATCCTCGTACAATCCCTGCTGACGTTGGTGAGGCGAGTACCCCCCCGGATGCAACTGGTGATACCCCCCATGCGCCTAAGATGGACCAGCCAACTGAGGCTGCCCTACTTACTAATCCGCCGTCCTCCTAAACTTGTCCTTGTGCTGTAATTGCTTTTTGAATATTCTATGTAGCAGTTTGGCAAACTATTAAAAGTTTAATAAAATTGTTATTATTTTCCTTCTCGTATTGGAGTTTTGGTTTATTTTGTTTATTTGGCTTCTGGTCTTGTCACAAACCAGGCCTTGAGATTTGACGAGCCTTCGCATGCCTTAGTAAATTTTTTAATGATTGGGATTCTGCTCGCCTTCGCTTGGTCGAGCAGATCCTGGCACGCTTGACTTCTGGTCTCGCCATAAACAGGCTTTGAGACTTGGTGAGCCTTTGCATGCCTTAGTGAACTTTTCAATGAATGGGATTTTGCTCCCCTTCGGGTGGTCGAGCAGATCCTGGCATGCTTGGCTTCTGGTCTCGCCATAAACAGGCTTTGAGACTTGTTGAGCCTTTGCATGCCTTAGTAAATTTTTCAATGATTGGGATTCTGCTCGCCTTTGCTTGGTCGAGCAGATCCTGGCACGCTTGGCTTCTAGTCTCGCCATAAACAGGCTTTGAGACTTGGTGAGTCTTTGCATGCCTTAGTGAATTTTTCAATGAATGGGATTCTGCTCGCCTTCGGGTGGTCGAGTAGATCCTGGTATGCTTGGCTTCTGGTCTTGCCATAAACAGACTTTGAGACTTGGTGAGCCTTTGCATGCCTTAGTGAATTTTTCCATGATTGGGATTCTGCTCGCCTTCGCGTGGTTGAGCAGATTCTGACATGCTTGACTTCTGGTCTTGTCATAAACAGGCTTTGAGACTTGGTGAGCATTTGCATGCCTCAGTAGATTTTTCACAGTTTCAAGTGAATGAAATTCCTCGACGTTTCATTAATTGCAGGATTCTAAGTACATGAACTTGTTTTGACATAAAATAAATAACAACAAACACGAACAGAAATAATCTTGAAAACATGGACAATTCTTACTGGAAATATTTCCTGAGGTGTGCTGCGTTCCATGGGCGTTTCACCTCGTGGCCATCAAAGCGAACCAGCTTGTAAGCTCCGGGTCCGATTACCTGCTTGACCCTATATGGCCCCTCCCAATTTGGTCCGAGTACTCCTTGAGCTGAGTCTTTTGCGTTCTGATTCACTCTCCTTAACACCCAATCTCCGACCTTGAACTGCCGTACATTCACCTTCTGGTTATAACACCGAGCAACCTTATGCTGGTAAATAGCTGATCGCTCGGCTGCTTGCTCCCTCTTTTCCGTTAGCAGATCTAGATTCAAACACATCTGCTCGTCGTTCTCCTGCTCATTGAAATGATCTGTCTGGTGTGTGGTCATTCCTATCTCAACTGGTACGACCGCTTCATGTCTGAAAGCCAAGGCAAACGGTGTTTCCCCAGTTGCTGTTTTGTGGGTTGTCATGTATGCCCATAGAACACCTGACAACTCATCAACCCATGCACCCTTCTTTGCCCCAAGCCTGGTTTTCAACAACCTCTTGATGGTCTTGTTGGCTGCTTCCACTTGTCCATTAAACTGAGGGTGAGTGGGTGAGTAATGCTTCAACTCTATCCCGAGGTTCTGGTAGAAATCCCTGAAGCTGTGATTATCGAACTGCCTGCCATTATCTGTTACCAGGGCATAAGGGATCCCGTATCGACAGACCAGGTTTCTCCACACAGAGTCTGTTGTTTTCTTCTCTGTGATCCTGCTAAGGGCTTCTACCTCTATCCACTTCGTAAAGTAGTCTATCGCAACTATTACGTGTGTTGCTGCTCCTCGTCCCTTTGGCAACGGGCCGATCAGATCAATTCCCCATTGAGCAAATGACCAAAAGGAGGCCATAGAGGTGAGCTTCTCTGGTGGTTGGTTGGAGAAACTCGCAAAACTCTGGCAGCTTACACAGCTCCTGGTCTTCTCCTACGCATCCTGGTGCATTGTCGACCAGAAATATCCCTGCCTGAGAACCTTGTGGGCCAGGGACCTCCCACCAGAATGATTTCTGCAAATTCCCTCATGTACTTCTCTCAGTACGTAGCCCGCGTCGTCCTCATCCAAACACCGAAGGAAATGTAGCGTATATCTTCGTCGATATAGCACCCAATCAATCATCGTGTATCTCTAGGTCTGGGCTCTAATCTTCCGAGCTCGCAACTTCTCTGATGGTAAAATCTCGTCTCTAAGGTACGAAATTATCAGGTCCATCCATGAGCATTTTTGTTATATCCGCAGCACCCCCAAATTCTGCTCGATGCTCGGGCTGGACTTCACCTCCAGAGGGATCGACTTTAGCATTTTTGGGTCTGCTACTGCTGCCATCTTTGCCAAAATATCTGCTCGACTATTCTGCTCCCTGGGATTTGTATCACCTCAACTGCTTCAAATTTCCCCATCATATGTCTGACTATCTTCAGGTACTGCTCCATCTTCTCCTCTCTCGATTGAAACCTTTCACTGACATGATTTGCGACCAGCTGGGAATCAGTTCTGATCTTCACTCTATCTGTTTTTAGTGCCTTAGCCAATTCCAAACCTGCTATCAAGGCTTCGTACTCCGCTTGGTTATTTGTGGCTGTGAATTCTAACTTTACAACATAAGAGATCTCATCCCCTTCTATGCCTTCCAAAACAATTCCCGCCCCTGATCCCTGCTCCCCGGATGACCCATCTACAGACATTTGCCATACTCGGGCTTCGTTGCTGTCTGTAACTACATCTCGCTGGTCCAAACATATTTCGAGCTCTGTGAATTCTGCTACGAAATCGGCCATTGCCTGAGCCTTTATCGCAGCTCGGGGTTTGTAGTCTATGTCGAACTCGCTCAGCTCTATAGCCCACTTGACGAGTCGATCAAAAGCATCTGGCTTGTGCAAGGTTTGACGTAATGGCTGGTTTGTTATTGCCAAGACTGGGAATGCTTGAATTTATGGCCTCAGCTTCCGAGCAGCAACCACAAGGGCAAGTGCCCATTTCTTCAACGGTGGGTATCTGGTCTCGGCATCGAGCAGGGCCTTGCTGGTGTAGTATATCGGATACTGAACCCCTTCTTCCTCTCTCACCAGAACATAACTTGTGGCCCGATCTGATACCGCCAGATACAAAAATAACTTGTCCCCATCCCTCGGTGTGGACAGCAGAGGTGCTTGCAGCAAGTACTGCTTCAAGTTCTGGAAGGCTTCTTCGCATTCTGGGGTTCATTCTGTTTTCTTTCCCCTCTTTATTACTTAAAAGAACGGCTGGCAATTATCAGTAGCCTTGGATATGAATTGGCTCAATGCCGCCAACCTCCCCGTGAGACTCTGTATCTCCTTCAGGCTATGAGGAGACCTCATCTGCACGATCGCCTGGATCTTCTCGGGATTTGCTTCGATCCCCCTATGGCTCACTATGAATCCAAGGAATTTCCCTGACTCGACCCCAAATGCACACTTTTCCGGGTTGAACTTCATCTTATACTTCTTCAAAAGCCCGAATATCTCCTCGAGGTGTCCGACATGTTCCTTAGGGATTTTCGACTTGGTTTTCATGTCGTCCACGTACACCTCCATGGTTCTCCCAATCAATGGGTTAAAGACTTTATTCACCAGCCTCTGGTACGTGGCCCCAGTATTTTTAAGACCAAATGGTATTATTCTGTAACAAAATAAACCCTGGTTAGTAATAAAAGTCGTTCTCTCCTCATCCTGCTCATACATGGGAATTTGGTTGTATCCCGAAAACGCGTCCATGAAGCTAAGCAGGCCGTGTCCAGCCGTTAAATCTACTAGCTGGTCGATCTTTGGTAAAGGAAAGCTGTCTTTCGGGCACGCCTTATTGAGATCTGTGAAATCTACACACATCCTCCACTTACCATTTTCCTTGTTTACCAACACCACATTCGATATCCACTCAGGGTAATTGACCTCCCGAATGAACCCTGCTCTCAAGAGCTTCTCCACCTCGTCATTTATAACCTCATACCTCTCCTGGTTGAAGCATCTCTTTTTCTGCCTTACTGCCCGAGCACCTTTCTTTATGGCCAGCTTATGACATGCTACCTCGGGATCAATCCCTGGCATGTCTTCATGTGTCCAAGCAAACACATCTGCATGAGCCTGTAAGTATTTCACCAACTCCTGCTTCTGCTCTTCCTTAAGTCTCGACCCGATTCTGATTGTTTTTCCCGGATTCTCTGGTCCCAGGCTTATTGTCTCCAGCTCCTCTACAGGTTCTTGTCTTCTATTCCTGTTTTTCACGCGGGTATCAAGGGATGTTATCTGCATTGCTTCCCTTGCTGCTGAGGAGTAGCAGCCTCGTGCGATTCTATGGTCTTCTCGTACCACTCCAACTACCTCATTCACCCGGTACTTGAGAGCTAGATAATGGTTGGACAATACCGTTTTGCTCATCCTCAGAAATGGCCGACCCAGGATTATCTGGTAAGGACCTTCTTCATCCACCACCACATAGTCTAGTATCATAATCCTTTCTGTCGGGGAGCTCTCACTCGTTATAAGCAGCTCGACCATGCCTAGAGGGACCAGCTTTCCTCCTCCGAACCCCTTCAAGGAGGTATTGGTGTACTCCAACTTCTGGTCTGCTATTCTCATCTCCTCCATAGTTGACTTAAATAACACATCAACTGAGCTCCTTGTATCAACCAATATCCAGTCAAACTTCTTACTTGCAACAGTAGCTTTGATGACTAAAGCATCCTCGTGGGGGTATAGAATCCCTTCTTCATCTTCATTCGTCCACATGATTGGCACTTGTCTGACTCTTGCTCGTTTTGCTGCTGGGGTGTTAAAGAATACCTCTTTACTAGTCATGGCGTATCTAGCATAATTCTTCCTTGATCTGTTGGAATCTCCGGCCAACGTTGGGTGTTAACATATATGTTCTCATAATATTGATTTTGATGATAACAAACAAGATTAAAAATGATTAATCTTTTAAGCTCAAATTATTGAAAAATATATTTTAAATAAATCATTATTTTTACATTATAAATGTTTTATATTTAAGGGAAAAATGATTTTATGAAATTGGTTGTTTTTCAAAGTTTATGGTTTAATTGAAAGAATTTTGAAAACTTTGAAATAAACAAGTATTGCTTGAATTTTTGGTAAAGGATTTATTTGAAAAGTGTCATAGCATTTTTGGCTATATTATAATTTTAAAAAGTTTTGGGATTAACAAAGCATTACTTAGAAATTCTGAAATTGGACCTATTTGTAAAGTTTCATAACGTTTTGGGCTGTAGTACAGTTTTATAAAGTATTGGGGTCAAACTATAATTTCATAAAATAGTGTACTGTGCATGTTACTGTAGCAAGCAGCTTACCGGTTATAAAAACTGGAAAACTGAATTCGGGGCAGAATGCATCTAGAACGCAAACGGCTTACCGGATTCTGAAACCGGCAAGCCGGATAGGCAGAATTTTGAATTTGGCCTTAACGGTAACATAAATCCGGCTTACCGGATTCCATAACCGGCAAACCGAATACGCCTAGAATGTGAGTAACGGCTAGTTTTTGAGTTCAAACTATATAAACTCAAAACCAATTCATTTTTGGGAATCCAAGCAAGCAACAACAAGTGCACACAACATATATTGAGCTTCAACTTCGTGAATCATCATTCATTAAATCATCTTTGTTCTTCAATTTGTATATCCACTCTTAAAGAGAGATTGATTGTTGTATTTTTCATTTCACATCAAATTGTGAGAGTACAAGTGTGAGAAACACTTGGGGTGAAGAGATTGGAGATATAATCTCTTGTTGTAAAGGTTCATTGACACCTTGAAGTCAATTGTAATCGTTTGAAGCCTTGGAAAGGCTTGGATAGTGAAATCCTCAAGCCCGGTGTGCTTGGAGGCGTGGACGTAGGCGGGGATTGCCGAACCACGTAAAAATCTTTGAGTTTGCTTTCTCTTCCTTTGCTCTTTAATTATTGTACTTTGATTGAACGTATTGCTTTCAATTTTTATTAAGACATTAGATTGTTTGTTGTGTGGATTTGCTAGGATAATTTTTAAAATTCCAATTCACCCCCCCTCTTGGGTTGCACACTTATATTTCATTGGGCCCCCAGTTATCACCCTTACTGCAGGCTGCTCACGCCTCAAGTTTCTATCATTATGCTCCCCTTCACATGTCGAGGCCACCATCGGGAAAGTCTCATCTACAAACTCGTCCAGGTACCAATTTCTCACCAAATCTTCAACCTGGGTCTTGAGATCTCTGCATTCTGCAATGGTATGGCCATGAGTGCCATGGAACTTACAATAGCGTCCCTTATCCCTCCTGCTGGGTAGCTTTGCTATTGGGGCAGGGAGGTACAGTAATCCCCGGTCCTTTATAGCCTCGTACACCTCATCTAGGGACATCTTCAAGAAAGTATACCGCCCATAGTCCTGCCTCTGGTCGATCATGTTCACTGCCCTTTCTCTATTTGCTCCGTTCTGAATTGAAGGCGATGGCAGCACTTCTAGTCTGCTCCCTCTACTACCGTGGGAGTGTTGATGAAGACCACCATATGTCGAGTCATGCCTTCTCCAGGGCTCCCTAGCTGGGGAATGAGGAGGTTGTGCCCTGCTGCGCTGATACTGTGGTGGCCTCTGGTGAGGCTAGTAAGCGGTTACTCAACCTCCTGCACCGCTACCTGAGGCCTGGTGGTCCCTCCTCCTGATCGGCCCATTCCCTAGTACTGCTTTCTTCTCCTTTTTTCCCAACCCTTCTAGTTGGTCGGTCTTAATCCGTGCTGTCTTTTCTTCTTCAATCTCAATATCCCTCTTAGCCTACTCCTATACAGCTGCATACATCTGAATAGCCGGGCTTCTCAAGTTGTACCACAGCCTTCCTATCTTCACCCCTTCTTTCAATCCCTTTAATGCCTGAGGATGGTTGAAGGCTCCCAAATCGAGGACAGCACGATGAAACCTCTTGATGAATTCCCGAATTGTTTCTTGTTCCCCCTGCTTCATGCTTTTCAACTCCATCATGTCATCTTCTGGTGCCATTGCCCCAAGAAACTGCTCTGCAAATTCCTGGCACATCTGCTCGAAGGTTTTAATGCTCCCCCAAGGAAGCTTCTTGTACCACCCGCATACACGCCCCTCAAGGGATAATGGGAACACCCTGCACCTTTGGGACTGAGATAATCATTGTACCCCGGTAATGTTGTTGAAGCACTCTATGTGCACCAGTGGATCAGTTCGTCCCGAATATCTAAAGTCTGAGAGACGGAAATCTATTGGAATAACTGCCCTCATGATCTCTGCTGCGAGCGGTGATTTTCTGTCCAGCATTATCCTCCAACCAGGAGCTTTGCTCCTTCCTTGCATGTCATCAATTATCTGCGCTAGTTTGCGCACTTCCTCCTCCAGCTGAACCGCACGACCAGGGTCACGTGCTGCCACTTGATCCCGCTCTTGCTCTACATTATGCAAGTGTTACCTCAACTCTGTTTCCTTTGCATTAGCCACCCCGACGTCTTTGTAAAAAATCTGTCTTCCCGGGGATTGCTCTTCCTCTCTGTGAATTTCTCCCCGCAGAGATAGGTTACTTCTCTCACCATCGAATCTCTCGATGGTTTGACTCATCCTCGTACTATCGTGATGTAGGGCCACACCACCACCTCTTCCCCTTTCTTCCTGGGTTCCCCTTCGTTCACTCCGCAGCTCATGTAGGATGGTTGTCAGGGTCTCTGTCTGCTTTTACATCCGTTCCATCCAGTCAAACATGGCTTTTTCCCGTGCTTCACTGGTTATCTCCCTCAGCGTCACGGAATCGTTAAGCCTCACATCCCCCCCTTGTACACTACTTCCTCCTGCCCCCATTGCTTTTCCACTTGCTTCACTCCTCTTATTGCTATCAACAGAAGCTTTTTTATTAGCTCCCCACAGACGGCGCCAAAATGTTGATGCGAGATTTTGGTTGGACTTCCTACAACGACCAGGGTCACTGCTCGATCAACTCTACCACGATCAAGATTTCTCCTCGTAACGCTTCTTCTCCAGCGGTCCCTGTGTACACAGAAACAGGTCAGAGCACGCCGGCTGTTTCCCCGGCGTAAACCCTCCGACGCTCAAGTCAGATATGAAGATTTTTTGCATTCTTAGGAACACTAGCCACTAATCTTATGGCGTATTAATTCTTTAGAGCTTTATATCTTTCTTAGTTCTAATCTCAAAAATTCTAACCATTTTACCTTCGTTGGCCACATTTTTTATAGGCCACTTCTGAACTCAGGCCTTCCCTCCATTCGCGCTCGTTATCCTCTCACTTCTCGAAAGTGGATGCTCTATTTCCGTAGTCATGGGTGATTGCGTGGCTTTCGTGCCTTGATTCTCGGACTGGAGAGCACGCCTCGCCAACTGTTGTTGACAGGGTCTCCTCGACTCAACCCTTAGTAGGAAAGTAGCAGGAATGGCTTTATGCTTCCAACAGGAGATTGGCCTCATGGATGAGCAGGATATTTCCCGCTCCTGCTCCCCGGTTACCAGGCTCTTACAAGAGATACCTGCTCGAGAAACCCTGTGGCCAGATGTCTGCTCATCACTGTTGGTCTTCGTCGAGACATATCCTACAAACAAGTCTTACCGTTAAAACTTTCTAGCTTCTTTTTCCCTTTTGTTGTGATCCCTATGGGTAACTTTTGCTCAACTTCATTCTCACGTGATAGTACTATTTCTCAATGCCTAGATTGCACTGATAGAAAAGCAGGGTATCTATGTCATTTCGAAGATAATCTTGAAGCCGTGGAAAAAGAACAGAGGCTGATTGAAGTAAGAAATGACGTGAAGAAAAGGGTTATGGTTGCTGAACAACAACAACAAATGAAGCAGCTAGAACAAGTGCAAGGGTGGTTTTCAAGAGTGCAAGATGTGATCAAAGAAGTTGAAAAACTTATTAGAGAAAGCCCTCAAGAAGTTGAGAGATTATGTCTTGGGGGATTCTGTTCCAACAGCTGCAAGTCCAGCTACCAGGTTGGGAAAAAGCTGGTCAAGACATTGCGAGAAATGCAGAGTTTAAGAATTGAAGGAGACTTCAAATAGGTGGCTCAGCCTCAAGCGGTACCAGAAAATCCAGTTGATGAAAGACCTCTTCCGCCAACGGTAGTGGGCTTGGAATCAATGATGGACAAAGTCTGGAGATGTATCACAGAAGAACGGGTTGGAATTATTGGCCTGTACGGCATGGGTGGGGTGGGTAAAACTACCTTGCTGACCTAAATCAACAACCAGTTCATTAGTGCACCAAACAATGTTGATTTTGTTATTTGGGTAGTGGTGTCAAAAGACTTGCAGCATGAAAAGATTCAAGAAAGTATAGCAAAAAAGATCGGGTTGTTTAACGAGTCATGGAAAAGAAAAAGTCTTCAAGAGAAAGCACAGGAAATATTCAAGATCATGAGCAACAAGAAGTTCGTGTTATTACTGGATGACATATGGGAACTGGTTGATCTAGCTCAAATGGGTTTGCCTATTCCAAGCCGTACAACTACATCTAATAAGGTAATTTTCACAACTCGTGAGTATGAGGTTTGCGGCCAAATGGAAGCTCACAGATCCTTCAAAGTGAATTGCTTGCAATACGAGGACGCCTGGAAATTATTTGAGGAGAAAGTCGGAAGCGAAACTCTTGATAGTGACCCTAATATTCCTGAGTTAGCTGAAACTGTATGCAAAGAATGTGGTGGCTTGCCGCTTGCTCTAATTACTGTTGGTAGAGCCATGGCCTCCAGGAAAACACCTCGAGAGTGGGAACATGCAATTGAGGTGCTAAGGAGTTCAGCCTTCAAATTTTCAGGTATGGAGAAAAGGGTATTTTCTCGTTTGAAGTTCAGTTATGATTATTTACCAGACAATGCATCTAGATTTTGTCTCCTGTACTGTAGTTTATTTCCAGAAGATTATAAAATATTTGTAGAGGACTTGATAGATTGTTGGATATGTAAGGAGATTTTAGACGAGTATGATGGACTTGGTGCACGAAATCGAGGATACTCCATTATTCGTACTCTTCTTCACGCATGTCTATTGGAGGAAGAAGAAGATGATTGTGTGAAAATGCATGATGTGATCCGCGACGTGGCTTTGTGGATTCCATCTACAATTGACAACGAGAAGGAAAAGTTTTTGGTTCTTGCAGGTGTAGGATTAGTTGAAGCACCAGGGATTAGGATGTGAACAGACGTTACAAGGATGTCACTAATGGAAAATAGAATTTGTAAAATATCACGGTCTCCTGACTGTCCTCTTTTCCGAACTTTGTTTCTCAATTCAAATGATTTCGAGATGGTCAATAATGACCTCTTTCAATCCATGGCGTCTCTTAGAGTTCTGAAGCTATCAAATAATTTCCAAGCTCCGTTTCGTTGTGACCATTTACTGTTGGGTATTTCAAACTTGGTTTCACTACAATTTCTTGATTTATCAAACACTAGTACACGAAGAATACCATTTGAGTTGAAGTACCTGGTTAATCTTAAATGTTTGAACTTGGAGCACACATTTCAACTTTCTAAAATCCCGCCGCAAGTGATATCAAATCTGAAGATGTTACGACCACTGAGAATGTTTGAATGTGGTAAGAATGTTAGACAAGAACCGCATAGCATTTTGCTTGGGGGTACTGAAAGTTTGGTCGAGGAATTGCTTGGTTTGGAACACTTAAATGTGCTGACAGTCACCTTTCGAAGCTTCCATGCTCTTCAAAGGTTGTTGAGCTCCCTTAGGTTAAAGAGCACTACCATTCCATCTTTATGCCCAAGAGACTATCTCCATTCAAAGAAGCTCAGTTTGTTTCCTTTAACAAGTTTAAGGCATCTCCAAACACTTCACTTGGGTTATAATGATTTGGAAGAGGTAGAGATTGACTATGCAGCAGGGGAATTGAAAAAGATCCGGGAAATTCGCGGTTTCCATAGCCTTCAAAACATTTACATAAGCGACTGCAAATTGAAGCACTTGACGTGGCTTGTTCTTGCTCCAAATCTGAAGCGTCTTAAGATAAGTTCCTGCTGCAATTTGGAAGAAATAATCAGTGCTGAAAGGTTGGCTGAAGCGAATGAAAATCTAATCCCATTTGGAAGACTTGAATATCTTATCCTAGAGGGATTAAATCATTTGAAGAGCATCCACTCAACCGCCTTGCCCTTCCCTCATCTGAAAGAAATCTCTGTACGTGGATGCGCAGAACTCAAGGGGCTTCCCCTTGATTGCAACAGCGGATTGGAAAGGAAAATTGTTATTAGGGGACCAAGATTCTGGTGGCATCAGCTACAAAGGGATGATCTAGCCACTGAATACGCTTTTCTTCCCTGTTTCCAAACCAATTTTTAGTAAATAAGCTGTGTGGGGGATGCTTCTCCTTTACTGGTGTGTAATTCGGTTTAAACTTGTTATTTTTCAATTTATGAATTTTTTCGAATGTGTGATTCTTTGCTCCTAATTTGCAATTTTCATTTAGATTTTGCGCCTCCGTCACTTATTACATTGATGTTTATGCATTTGGGACTTCACTATTTTGTTGAAATTTCAAAATTTTTTGAAGTCAACGTTATTGAGCAACAAGTACATTCATCACTTGAATGTAACTTTGAAAGAGATTAGGTTTTTAACACCGTTAATAAACTTAGGAGGAATTAGGATGTAAGCCATAGTAAATTCATGACGTACTGATTTTCTAGATGCTAAATTAGGATCTAAGTCATCATTCATATGTAGGATTATGCTTTGGGGCAGAGGTACCATACTAGTCATACAACAAGCAAATAATATTATGTATTTATTTTAAAAAATTACCATGTAAGTGGTAGTTGTATCAACTACACATGTTAAACATGCATTAATTGGTTGTATTACCTCTAATATATTTTAGAATTTCTCCATTCACAAGGTGCCAAATGGATGATTGGTAATGGTAACCCTCTTTACCAATGGAGTCTAAAATAGCAGAGCTAATTGATTCAGAGCAACAGTAGAAGGATGCTGTTATTGTTCAAAACTTTATGAAAGAAGATGCTGAAGTAATTTTGAGAATTCCATTGCCAAAAAGACCTTGTCTAGATCAGATCCTGTGACACTATGATAAGCAGGGTCAATCCTCCGTTAAAAGTGGCTACTAGGTGGCCCTTAAAATTAAATTCTCAGATTTCCAAAGTAGCTCAAATCACGACCCAAATAAAAGGAGTGTCATATGGAACCTTTCTAAAATATGGAACCTTTCTATACGTGCAAAGTTGAAGATATTCATGTGGAAACCATCTAAGATCTGCTTCCAACTAGTGGAAATCTACGGAAAAGAAAAGTTCTTTTTGATCTGTGAAAATTGGAGGGAGAGCATTTTTCAAGCTTTGATGGAATGTAAACCAGCACGAATGATATGGTAAAACTCTCAATTGGCAGGGGATCTGCAGAGCATAGTAAGGCAAGATTTCTTGAGTATGATGCAAGCAATGACCGAGAAGCGGAGTAAAGCCGATGGGGAGCTTCCTGTAACCCTTTGTTGGGTAATTTGGCAGGGTAGCAACAAAAGGCTTTTTTAAGGAAAGAGGGAGGATTCTTTAAGCTCAGTAGCCAAAGCTGAATCAAAAGTAGAATCCTTCCAAAGAGTAAGCCTACCTGAGCAGGAGTAGGAAATAAGCAAAAGGCTTGGAGCCCGCACCAAATGGGTGGTTTAAAGCAAAATTCCACTGATTTAGATTCTATTCGTTTATTAAACGAATTGAAATCTCAGGATTCGGATTCGATTTATTTATTAAATGAATATTCGGTTCGATTCATTTAATTCGTTTAGTAGAATTAATAAACGAATCGAATCGAATTCGGATTCGTTTATTATTCATTTATCCTATTATGAATCCATAACGAATCGAATCAAATTAAGATTCATTTACAATTCATTTAGAAAAATATAATTAATAAATAAAATTCAGCAAAATAAAATATAAAAAAGTCACAAATTTAATATCCTACAACAAGATACAAATAACTTAAACCATATTTTAGGATCAAATATACAATCATCCAAATTACAATATTAACCTTGAAATTTAAAAAAATTCAAATAAATTTAAGGACAAAAAAGTAATTTAATTAAATGAATTTTAAACAAATCGACCTGCATTTGGTTCGTTTAGACCTATTTATTAAATAAATTTTAAACGAATCAATATCTTCAAACTCGGATTTGATTCGTTTAATTAGCAAATCAAATTAAATTCACTCATTTATTAAACGAAACAATTCTTTCAAACACAAACCTATTTAATTCGCATCGAATCATATCGAATAAACGAATCCTGACCCATATTGACACCCCTAATAATTATCTGTATATTTAAAAATGTATATATGCTATGCAGCATTAAAGGTTAAAGATGTAATAAAATAATTTTCTAAAGTTGCTTGGGACAATGATTTGTTCTTAAGAGTTGTTACTAAATCATTCTATAATATTTATAAAATTTCATTGAGAGAAAAACCTTAAAGAGAATGCAAATATTTAGACTTTTAAAATGACTTTGCATATCCCCTATCTTATAAGATTAATTTAGTATATACTTTAGCTCTATATCGCTTAGACTGAGAATAAATAAGTTAAACTAGTAATTTTTTTAATCACACCTCTATTTTTATAGTAATAAAAATAGTTAATCTTAACATTATGACCATAGAGAGACTTTACTATATGTTTGGGTGATTAAAAGAGCACCAGCCATGCATGTTTTATCTGACTAAGGGGGAATCTCCTTATAAGAAATACCATGGGGTCAGAGCACTCTTTGGTGTATAGCTATAGGCCGACCAGGGAACTGTTACTTAAAAAAGGGGCATGATGCCACATCAACGCGGCAGTTTCGCCACGTCCAAACCGTCTGAGGGAGGTACGATAACTAGCGCATGGTTTTCGCAGTCCAGGAGATCCATGATTGCCCCAGTATGGAGGATGTGGGGGAATGTTTTAGGCACCAAGAGTTGCTGCCTATAAAACCCGAAAAAAACAACAGAGAAGGGGACCAAAAAACAGAAAACAAGGGGAGACTCTGTCATTTTGAATTCAAAACTTCTTTCCACAGAAAAACCTTTAAAACTCTTTCTACTACATAACAACCATTAGCTTGCATTGATTTAAAATCTAACATTTTTTCCCGAAACGCTACATACTGACTTAAGTATCGGAGGATTTTTAACCGGAAAAACCACTGGCACCCCTGATCTATTTTTGTGAGTGCATGTTATGAGGAAGGAGTGAGGTTGATTAAGATTGCGGAATTCGTTTGATTTCGGAAGGAATGAGAAGTGAAGTGCTTTAGCCAGAGCCAACGTAAGCGTTGATAAGACAACCTAATCAGCCCTGAAAGACGACCAGATTTCTGCATCAACACTACATATATCTTTAAAGCCAAAATATTGTCCAAATCCCGCAATAATGTGTAGTTATATATGCCAGAGAAAAATAACCAACAGGCGCCAGAAACAATTTATTAATTAGAAAGTGACAGCATTACAAGCAACTGAAAATAACAAGTGACACTGCATAACAAGTTTGAAATGAATTTACATATATAATGAGTTTGAATTGAATTGTACAGAATCATCCAACAGGAACCTAATTCGAAATCACTTCGCACACACCAATACAAGGATTCGAAACAGGGAAGAAAAGCGTTTTGAGTGGCTTGATCATCCCATTGGAGCTCATTCCACCAGTTTTCTTGTCCCTTAATAATAATTTTCCGTTCCAATCCATGGTTACAATTAAGAGGAAGCTTCTTAAGCTCTGCCCATTTTCATACTTGAAGGTTTCTTCAAGACTGGGGAAGGGCAAGGCGCTTGATGGATGCCCTTGAAACATTGTAACCCCCGTGGGATAAGAAATTCAGGTCTTGTTAAGTTAAATTCAAGAAATCGTAGCTATCAGTTTGTCTCCGCTTTCAATTTGAAATTAGTATTTTCAACAAAAAATGGCAATTATATGAGAGTAAAGTCACCTCGGAAAGAGAAAAATGCATACCTTGCGATGCTTATAAGGTTAATTGAAAACAAGAGGGCACTCATATTGATCCTTTTGATGACTTTATATTCTCTGTGTGGGTGAGTATGTGAAGGCACAAAAAGAGTCATATTTTTAATTTACTATAAAAATTTAATTGAGGCACAACGAATGAACAAATTCATAGAAAAATGATAACTACATTCTCAGAGTTTGAAAAAATAATCTTGGAGACCTATGTTATAATAAATTTTCCCCATGCATCTTCTTAATTTTTGTTTTGTTTTGTTTTCTTTTCTTATCTTCCATAAATTGATGAGCAACAAAACTTGTCAACATTGTGTAAAATGCTAGGAAATAATGGATATATTTCGACCATCTGCAGGTGCAATTGCTTGGGATTTAATATTTTTCTAAAGATACCTTCAAATGGCCTTGCATTAATCAATTATTCAATTGTTTGTTTTCCATTTGTCAAAGCACATCAACATTCATTTAAATTTTTCTGACGCTAAATTCTTGCACACGTCGGGTCTTCCGCGAAATGACTACGAATCAAAATTAATGGGAGCCCTTTAAAGGGGGGAAGTGGGGCGGGGAACAAAAGGGCAGTGGGAGCTAAATCATTTTATCCATAAGTTTGTGCCTTCAAACTTAAATCTTTAAAATTGAATTATCAATCCATAAGCTTCAACGACGAATGTCTGTGATCAACTTGAATTTTGAAATATCACTCCCATCGCTCATACTTTTTATTAAAGATCATTTTAAAATATTCAAATTAAAACCTAGACCTCTTTTCATTATTCTCTTAGAGTTGCTACAACTATTGTAACTAAATAGTAAAAGTTAACCATTTATTGGCCAAGAGGTTGACCTCTTTTCCTTCTTGAGGTTAGGTTGAAATCTCCATGTGGTTATCAAAATGAAATTCCTTCTAATTTAGGAATGGATCTCTCCAATTTTTTTTTTTTTTTTGATCCTGAACAATATCATTAGGTTGGGCTTCGGGTATAGGGACTAAGGAGTCAGACAGTACAAATCATTTCACTTTTGATATTGTTGGTTCCTTTATGAGAAATTATGTCTATCGACAAAATAACAAATAACATTAAAATAGAATGTAAATTACGATAATTTTGGACTCATTTTCAATATTTTCATGTAAAAGAAGCATGATTTTGATTTTCACTACAGGGGTCTGATAGGTGAGCAACATTGCTTACTTTCTAGTAAGCGAGATGCCAGATGGCAGCTTCTTATTGGGCACGCTATGGTCTCAATGCACAGCTCATCCAATGACAAACTGCTAGTTGCTCACCTGATCAATTCTCTTTTAGTGTATGCGTCAAATATACGATCTTCATTGATCCTTGTCAATTTTGCAAGTGGAAAATGGTTTGGATTATGATGTACATGGTCAAGTCTTCAAGCTAAAGAACGTTTCCTTCTAAATAATTGAGAGAAAAGTAGTGATATGGTAAGTGTCGTCGCTCGTCTTATAGTGGAAAGGAGCCACGCGGCATATGTTCATTAAGAGAACTATAAGTTTTATCATAAGACTTTCTTAATAAATGCCTGTTATGTACTGTCACTCACCGTAAAATGAGCCACGGTGTGCTCACCTAATTAATCCCCTAAATTGGGCCCTAAAACATGACTATTATATAATTGTCTTGGTCAATCAATGAAAGCAAAGCTCCTTCCCTTGCTTTCATGAGTTGACTACAAATTAAAGTTAAATTCACAGCTACAGCTTGCCGTTTTCTCAATATCCCAAGAAATCATTAATCATTAGACTTTCCATTGAACTTGTGTTGGTCACTATGGGTAACGTTTGCTCACCCTCATTCTCATGCGATGACACTGTCTCTCACTGTCTGGATTGCTCTGTTAGAAAAGCAGGGTATATATGTCATCTCCAAGATAATCTTGATGCCTTGCAGAGAGAATTGCAAATGCTAATTGAAGAAAGGAATGATGTGCGGGTAAGGGTTATCGTTGCAGAACAACAACAAATGAAACGGCTTGAACGGGTGCAAGGGTGGCTTTCAAGAGTGGAAAAGGTGGAAAGTCGAGTTGGAAAACTGATCAGAAAAAGCCCTCAACAGGTTGAGAAACTATGTCTTGGAGGCTTCTGTTCCAACAGCTGCAAGTCAAGCTACAAGTTTGGGAAAAAGGTGGTCAAGGCATTGCGAGTGGTGCAGAGTCTAAGGAAACAAGGAGATTTCCAAGACGTGGCTCAACAGGCCCCAGAATATCCAGTTGATGAAAGACCTCTTCCGGCAACAGTAGTGGGCTTGCAATCAACATTTGACAGAGTTTGGAAATGCCTCATGGAAGAACAGATGGGAATTGTTGGCCTGTACGGCATGGGAGGGGTGGGAAAAACCACCCTGTTGACGCAAATCAACAACAAATTCCTTGACACACCAAACAGTTTTGATTTTGTCATTTGGATAGTGGTGTCCAAGGACTTACAACTTGCAAAGATTCAAGAAGGTATTGCTAAAAAAATCGGTTTGTTTAACGAGTCATGGCAGAGTAAAGGCCTTGAAGAGAAAGCAAATAAAATATTCAAGATCTTGAGCAAGAAAAAGTTCGTGTTACTGTTGGATGACATATGGGAGCTGGTTGATTTAGCTCAAGTGGGGCTACCTGTTTCAAGCTGTGCAAGTGCATCTAACAAGATAGTTTTCACAACTCGTGAGATTGAGGTTTGCGGTCAAATGGAATCTCACAGATCTTTCAAAGTGGAGTGCTTGGGATTTGATGATGCCTGGAAATTATTTGAGGAGAAAGTCGGACGAGACACTCTCGATACTCATCCTGATATTCCTGAGCTAGCTGAATCTGTGGCCAGAGAATGTGGCGGTTTGCCACTGGCTCTAATTACAGTCGGTAGAGCCATGGCTTCTAGGAAGACACCTCGAGAGTGGGAACATGCGATTGAGGTGCTAAGGTGTTCAGCCTCTCAATTTTCAGGTATGGAGAAAAGGGTATTTTCGCGTTTAAAATTCAGTTATGATTTTTTGCCCAGCGATGCGACTAGATTTTGTCTCCTATATTGTAGTTTATTTCCAGAAGATTATAGAATTTCCATAGAGGACTTGATAGATTGTTGGATATGTGAGGAGTTCTTGGATGAATCTAATGGAATTGGAGTGCGAAATCAAGGATACTCTCTTGTCCGAACTCTTCTTCATGCATGTTTGCTGGAAGAGGAAGAAGATAATTTTGTAAAAATGCATGATGTGATCCGCGACATGGCTTTATGGATTGCATCCACGACTGAGGAGAGGGAAAAGTTCTTGGTTCTTGCAGGTGTCGGATTAATTGAAGCACCGAGAATTAGAATGTGGAAAGGGGTTACAAGGATGTCTCTCATGAAAAATCATATTGAGAATCTACTAGAGTCTCCAGTATGTCCTCGTCTCCGGACTTTATTTCTTAGTTCTAATATTTTTCATAGGGTCAATAGTGATTTCTTTCAATCTATGGCTTCTCTTAGAGTTTTAAAGTTGTCATATAGTAATCCTTTGCTATTTGAGATTTCAAAAGTGGTTTCCCTGCAACATCTCGATCTATCACATTCTAGAATAGAAATATTGCCCATAGAGTTTAAGTACCTAGTCAATCTTAAATGTTTGAACTTGGAGTACACATATGGAGTCTTAAAAATTCCGCCAAAAGTGATATCAAATCTAAAAATATTACAAACATTGAGAATGTATGAATGTGCAACTGTTCCACAAGCAAGAGAAAGCATTCTGTTTGGAGACTGCAGAGTTTTGGTCGAGGAATTGCTGGGTTTGGAACATTTAAGTGTGTTCACCATCACCTTGAATAATTTTCATGCTCTTCAAAGATTGTTGGATTCCTGTATGCTACAATACGTTAGTACTCCATCTCTATGCCTCAGCCACTTCAACAACTCAAAGTCGCTCAGTGTTTTTTCTCTAGCAAGTTTAAGGCATCTCCAAACACTTCACTTGAATTATAATGATTTGGAAGAAATAAAGATTGACAATGGAGGGGAAGTGAAAAGAGTCCGAGAACTTTCTGGTTTTCATAGTCTCACAAATGTTTATATAAGCAGCTCCAAATTGAGGCACGTGACGTGGCTCTTTCTTGCTCCAAATCTCAAACGTGTGGAGATAGAGAATTGCCAGGATATGGAAGAAATAATCAGCAGTGAAAAATTGAGGGAAGTTCCAGCTGAGGTGATGGAAAATCTAATCCCATTTGCAAGACTTGAACGTCTGATCCTGGAGGAATTAAAAAGTTTGAAGACCATCCACTCAAAGGCCTTGCCTTTCCCTTGTCTGAAAGAAATGAGTGTAGACGGATGCCCGTTGCTTAAGAAGCTGCCACTTGACTGTAACAGAGGATTGGAACGTAAAATTGTAATCAAGGGACAAAGACGCTGGTGGAATGAGCTGCAATGGGATGATGAAGCCACTCATAACGCTTTTCTTCCCTGTTTCAAACCCTTTTAAGTTGCCCAATGGATGCTTCTCCTTTGCTGGTGTGTTACTCGAATTGTACTTGCCATTTTCTTTTTTTTAGTCTCTGATTTTTTGCTCGTTTGCAATTTTGATTTAGATGGCACAACTGGTGTCACTTTTATGTCTTATATCTATTAGTTGTTACCTCTTTCTTTTCCTTTTTTTTTTTTCCTCACATATTATATATATATCCAGTTTTGCTGCAAAAATAGTCCACACTTAGAATTTTCTTGAGCCAATATAGGCATTTGAGGCTTTAATGCTTCGTGGAAATTTCGAAAGTGCTTATAAGTAAATGGTATTGAAGTACTATATTAACGACTTGGAATATAATTTTGAAAGAGATTTTAAGATTTTTGATACCCTATTTAGTAATTATGAGAAATTTTGGTTCAGTGAAAGAAGAGCAAGATGTGATATAAAAGATCAGTTAACAATTTGAAGAATTTGGTACGACTCCAGCTTGGTGTATATTGGTTTCCAATGGCATATAGCTGCACATCATTACAAGAAATGCTCAAATGCATGCATTTCTAATTTTTTTTTTTTTAATAGATGTACATTTGTATGCTATTTCCCACTCACTTTAAGTGGTAATAACATGCTCGACAAACACAACTCTGCCAAAAAAAAAAAAAGGATAAAAATACAAGTAAAAGAGCTCTATAACCCCCTAGAGAATTAGGGTTAGGGTAACGGCTCCAAACTAACCCATCAAAAATACCCAGTAGGAGAGACGTTATTTCTCTCTATTGGGTTAAATTGCTTGAAAATTTAAAGAAAGATAGA
This sequence comes from Citrus medica, assembly GCA_002013955.2. Taxonomy (NCBI): domain Eukaryota; kingdom Viridiplantae; phylum Streptophyta; class Magnoliopsida; order Sapindales; family Rutaceae; genus Citrus; species Citrus medica. The sequence continues at coordinate 661,918 of MKYO02027955.1, read as the reverse complement.
GAAGCGAGAAAAGAAAGAAATAAACAAAGAAAAAGGAGCCCCTACAACAGATACAAATTCCTATTAATAAGTTATATCAGTAACCTACTGGTTTTGCAAGTCCACCGTAAATAAGAGTCTGCTTATGAAGGGTGTTATTGCAGCAAGTAATGCCTTTGGGCACTCCTCGTGTGGAAGATGGCCACATCCTGATATAGCAACCAGCCTCTGCATGGTAATAATAAAAGCAACATAGGATTAGATGGCCAATGTCAATTTATCATAAAAGAAACAGCCTGTTGCTTAAAGTTTGTGCAACTCAAAGCTTTTCGACCATTTTTATTCTCTGGCAACAAACAAGTGTTCACCATTTAGGTGAGCTTAATTGTTTCAATAAGACAACTATGCAAGCAATTTCATTAGAGACAAGACAAGAATTTTTACGATGTAATAAGAAGAGAAAAGATGAGAGACACTCACAGAATTTACAAGTTTTGAAGCCATAACCTGAGAAGATTTGAGGGACACCAGAGCATCTTCAGCACCGGCAATAACTAACACAGGCAAGTCTTCAACTGCTTTCAGCAATGCTGCCTCACATTGAGGTGGAAGGATCATCTCATGTGACAACCTACCTATCTCATGGAGTGCTTCATCCCAACCTTCTACACATAGTGGGGCCTGAATGAATTTTATGGACAAGCAAATCAAACGGTCAATATGTTAATAAAAAAACTTTAAAAAAAGTACCCAAAAAAAAAAAGATCTACTCTTGACCGGGTAAATTTTCACTCAAAATAATTTTCATTGAATTGCCAAAAGAGCTGAAAAAGAAGGAAAGAAAACTCTCCTGCAACCAACAGCTATTTACATAAATTGATAAAAGCTCATCAGGCTGATGGAAGAAACTTTCAGATAAATAGATCACACCCCCCTCCAAAATCATGGCCCAAAATATTGACCACTCCTCTGCACAAGAAAATGCATTTTTCTAAAGTTTTGTGTTCTACTTAAGACTCCTGTGGCATTGTAAATTAAGGTTTAGGCAATCTATAAATAGCTTGCATCTCATATTAATAATATCAACTGAGATTAGAGATCAATAAAATAAATTTGATCTTTAAATGTGACAAAACTTTAACCACTTTTAACTAAAATCATATAAAATATTTTCATTTCCTATATGTTTTCCCTTCATGGCTTAATTCCTCTCTACAATCATATTTACCAACTAGCAAATGCAGAACTTGTCTATGTTACACAAGCATATAATCAGTAGTAGGACAGTGATCATTTATAAAAAGCGATAATAGCTAAATGGTTATGCCTATACTAGACTTTCCGATAAAGTCTGAACAGGAATTTCATTAAGAGGTTGATAAAGTTGGGATCAATTCTATACAGAGGTAAAGGCAAGGGAGCGGAGCTTCCATAGGTTGTGAACGGGTCTGATAATGTCCAAAAACACATGAATATGCAAAAGTTATTATGCAGTAACACAAACAGTTGCAAATCATACCTTATAGAGGCTTAAAACCTCTGTTGTCAACTTGGTAGCATCATACCACGCACGCCTATTCACAACTTGAGTGATTTCTGTTCGCAGAAGAGGACGAACCAAGTGCTTCTTCCCAAGTGCAGTACGCATGAGTATCCTTGCAAAGCCAGGAACCACTTCTCTGGAGAAGCTGGCATTTAGCAAAACCACCCCTCTAATTGCAACCTAAATTATGCACAACAATGAAACAACTATTAGACCAAGGGGCATTTAGAAAAAAAAAATAGAATGAAAAGATATTTGTGCAGGATGTTCCAAGTTAGAAATACCCATCAACACTGAATGAAAATGCTTTAATGCATAGTTATTAAACTCTCAGTCTCTCATCTTTGGACCCATGGCGATAGGCCGCATATATTCATCCAAATATAATATTGTGATCAATTGACAGAAAAAACCAAGGAAACTTACACTGAAAGAACCCACTGACTGAAAAAAAAATAGAATGAAAAGATATTTGTGCAGGATGTTCCAAGTTAGAAATACCCATCAACACTGAATGAAAATGCTTTAATGCATAGTTATTAAACTCTCAGTCTCTCATCTTTGGACCCACGGCGATAGGCCGCATAAATTCATCCAAATATAATATTGTGATCAATTGACAGAAGAAACCAAGGAAACTTACACTGAAAGAACCCACTGACCGGACTTTCTGAGCAGCCTTCAAACAAAGCAAACCCCCATCATCATGACCAACAAGCACCACTGAAGAAAACCGCATCTCAGAACAGAAAGATAGAAGCAGGTCAACCTGAGAATATTAAAAGCTTACAATTAAGTCCCAACCACCATGGTAGAAAATGAAAAGTGCAGAAGATACAGGGGAAACACCAGGTGACAAAAGCAGCCATGCCACGACCAGATGATTAAAAACTAGTTATATTAAAGGTGGCTGCAAGTATCTGTCAGTCAACAGCATGACCACTGTTAAATGACTTTTCATATCTCTCAAAAGAGAACCATGTCCAGCCACATTTGAAAGTGTATCCTCTTTCAATTCCTTCACAAACCAAACAAACCCAACCCCCCCCCCCCCCCCCCCCCCCCCCCCCCCCCCCCCCCCCCCCCCCCCCCCCCCCCCCCCCCCCCCCCCCCCCCCCCCCCCCCCCCCCCCCCCCCCCCCCCCCCTCCCACCCCCCCCCCCCCCCCAAGTTCTGGTTTATCTATAAATTCAAAAAAACTTTAACCGATCCCCATCCATTAATTTAACTTCATTATCCATCTTGCGTGCAACAGCAGAACTTCAGAAAACAGGCTAATATCATTCAAATCCAAATATAAAATTACCTGGGTTTCAAGCTTGTAAGGATTAGGTGATCCTTTTTCCTCCCAATCTTTCTGACGAAGCCTTGAAGTTAATCCCCAACCAGGCCGATCAAAAGCAGCAACCGTGCAACCGATTTGTCGAGCCAGCACCCCCATCACATGCCTCCATGAAAAGACACCTCCTCCAAACCCATGCACTAAAATAATACCAAATTGGCCATTTCCCTCCACATCTTGCTCTAGAGCCCCAGAATCCATTTCAATATCTGGAACGGTATCATCTAGGTTCAAAATGGGAATATCTTCCGAAAGAGTAGTCGTAGTTGCAGAGCCATCTAATAATGGAGCATAGAGAGAAGAGCTGTGAAATTGAATGCTATAGCTCCTGGGAAGGTGATGGTACTGGGTTTTGGATAACGCACTAAATGCTTGTCTATCGAGTTTCAACCTTCCCACAGCTGTTTGAGGCGTGTTACAAGTTGACTTGGGTTCGAGAAAGGTGGTAGAGGATAAAGAACGAGGGGGTGAACCAGGCAAGCAGAGTTTGTAATGAACACTAAGCCCTTGGCATGTGAGAAACAGGCTGTCAATGTCAGCAAGTAATCTGACTGGAAGCTCCCCTTCATCACGAGCCATTCCTAATGGCTTCCGCCTCATTTCGCTGTCACTTTTCAGGGTTTTCCCAGTACAGGGAGTGGGTGATCTTGGAACTTTCTGGAAGCTAGAGAAAACATTTTTGCATGAAAGAACCTGAAATATAAGAGTGTAATAAGGAACAAAAATAATAGACTTTTGAGTATCCAAGTAAAAGCTATCAACAACTATAACATAAAGCTATCAACAACTATAACATAATCAAATAGGTGGTGGTTATAGACAGTATTCAGTAGATGATGCAAATACAATAGCAAAAGTACAAACCTACACCATTAATAATATCACACCAATTTGCTTTCTAGAACTTTAAATTACACCTATCCTGCAGGAAGTTCACTTTCCTAAAAATAATAACAAGAGAAAAAGGTTAAAACCACAGAAAAATTACCGCTTCCGGATCAACACGGTGAAACAGGAGTTTCCTCCGAGCTCTGCAGCTAGTTCTATAAGCTACCACAGTATGACCGAGGGCAAAAACCACTGATGAGAGAAACAAGACTGGCATTCCCCATGACTTTTTCAAGTGAAGCCTTTGCCTTGAGAGAGATATCGAAGCCTCAGCCTCAAGTTGAGAATTTACAGAAAAAACACAAGCCTTCACTGAAAGAAGAAGAATCGAAATAAAAGAACACAGTGTGACCGTGCCAAGGTAAGGACCATGGGATAGAGCCGGAGCATCACACACCGAATATACACCTGTGATAAAAAAAAAAAATCCATAATCGCATAATTGAACTGGAACCAATCAACTATCAGCTTCCCACCAATTAACAATAAAAGAATTCCAGTTTCAGAGGATTTTCTAACATGATAGAAAGTTCAAATAATATTAATAAATTTAACCCAAAAAAATAATAATTCTGAAAAAAAAAAAAACAGGCATAAACTTCGCTTTATCTAGCAATTCTGAACTTTTCAATTTCTCAGAGAAGTGAAGAAAAATAGTCCAAAACACAAAATTCATTTTCTTCAGTTTTCCTTCACTTTCTTAGCCACCAAACATAATGTAAGCCAAAAGAATGGGAAAATTTTTAAAAAACATAACACTTTGTCAAAAATTTTAAAATTTTTCATTTTCCTTGGAAAATTAAAAATATACTCTTCCTTTCCAAGCAACCTAACATAAAATCATACAAAATTGAAAAAAAAAAATTGATGACGAACATGATCATACATGTAATAATAAGAGATCTGATAATGGAAACGAGAGGAATATCCGTCAACGATCTCTTAAAGTCGTATCTACGCAAATGCTCTTTGAATCCATAACACCTCACGCACGTGAAGCTCGAGATGAGAACACACGTCACCACCACGTCAGCAACCGCCACCAGAAGCGGCAGCGACGATACCAACAGCGACGCCACCATCGCCACCATGAAGAACACCGTCCGCACAATACGGCGGGCTTTGTCCAATACCAGCCACGCCCTCGCCATCAAAACAGTATTTTGAAAAATAAAATTAAAAACAAAACGACTTTCTTTTTCTTTTCTTTTTGGTAACAAATTAGAAACTTAACGCTCTCTCTCTCTATACCTATCTTGGTTTTATGTCGGACTCGACACCCTAGCGAATTCGAATTTGAATGAGGGATTTTGCTCTCGTCGCGTCGCTGAATTGGCCATTTCACGGGTAATTTCTTTCCGCTGGCGGCGAGGTAAAGGCAGACTCGTAATTTAGTGGCTCGATTCGCTGGCCATGGCCAGGGCTTCAAGATGATGAAGGAAACAGAGAGAAGATTTTACTTCCAACGGTTTGAAATTTTTGAATTTCTCTGTTCTTTCTTCTTCTTCTCTTTCTCCTCCCCTCTTCTCTTCTCCCTGTGAGAGTAGTTTTAATATTTTTGATTGAAATAATAACATATTGCCCCCTACTTCTTATCGCAATTAAACTAATATCATTTACGTAGGTTATGAGTTGTGACAAAGACCTGTAAGAAAAAACCAGACTTGAGTGTTTATTTGTGATTACTCAAAATAGAAGGATCCAAATGTTATTATCCTGGTTATTATGAATTAGGAAAAGCATGATTAATTAGCAATAATTTTTTAGTTCTTTTTATCTGACAGCACTTGGTTCCAGCCAGGAGAAGCTGCATAACTGGCAGCCTTTTGTGTGCGGACTAAATTGTCCCTATTTTTTTATCTATTTGACGAATTTGTCCCTTTGGTACTTTTAATTTTTTAAAAAGCCTATTTATTTGGCAGTTTGGAGATACTTTACACCAAATATTTGATTTACATGGTCGTGTGATTCCCAAGAATAGATTTGTTTGGGCAAATTAAGTGGAATCACAGCGACCATGCTATTATGTTTTATTTTTATTTTTATTTTTTTAAAAGCTTAATTATGTTGTATTATGATATACTATTACAATTTTAAAACTCTAGTAGAGTCTTCTAAAAAAGAAATAAAAAAATTTTATTCCTAAAATAATGTTTTCTATTTTTTGTACCACAATTTTTTTCTCCAAAACTTAATGTATTTCTTACAAAATAAAAAAAAATCTATACTCTCAATATTTTACAATAATTTTAGGGACAGTAGCTTTTAACACACGTTATTTTATTCTCAACTAAGTTTTTTTTTTCCTAATGCGACAAAATAATTTAATCATAATAATAAAAGAGAATGAAAGGGTAACGTAAGTAAAAAACTAACTATGCTTAATTATTTATCATTGAGCAAATTCGAAAGTGTGGGGGAGGCAGAGAGGGCAGAGGCAGGCCAGCGAGACGCCCAAGAACGTGACCGTTAGAGCCAGGTAGAGATCGTGGTCGGGACCAGAAATCTAAACCATTGGCCCCCACTCACAACGGGTCGCGTCACATCACCACTTCCCTTGTTATGTGGAGCCCGCAATCTCGCCTAGCCTGTCTCATGGGTGGCTGCCACGTGGAGGCTACGATCCAGCCTGTCCGTTTATAATTCTTATGGGGCCGGACTCTTTGGAAATGGGTGGAATAACCAACGGTCGGTTTTCTTTTTTATTATTATTTTTCTCTATAATTTAATGTTAATTTCACCAAAATTATCACAGTAATTCAAAAATCAAATTAAATAGCGCGAGTCATTCTGATTGAATATTTGAGTATTGGAAGCCTAACATATTGTTTATGAAAAATATTGTTTATTTGTGAGTCAAAATCATGATATTGATTAAACCAATTTTTTTTTACACATCAAAGTTATTTTAATAATAAATCTTGTCATTGTCAAAAAAAAAAAAATAACAAATCTTGTAGACTATGTCATTCGTCAATACTACAGGTCAGTGATTACATAAAAGTTTTGATAAACTATAAAAAAAAATCCTTAATAATGATGATAAACAATCAATAAATTAAACAACGATTAAATAAATAAGAATTCATATAAATATATGAGGTGGCATGACTCACTAGGCGAGCACTTGAACCATTTAAAACAAGAAATGAATCTTAATTATCCAGAACAAGATGGCGGTTCAAATTAAATCTTAAAATAAAAATAATTTTTACATTACTTATAAATTACAACAAATCCATCTATAAAAAATCAATAATAATTCTCACTCTCTCTGAAATTTTTTTTCCATAATTCTCGCTCACTTTTCTTTCAAACCAAACGCTCATTTGGTGTCATTTACCATGGAAAACAGTTTAAAGGATCGAAAAATACAAAATTTTAAAGTTTAACTTAAAGATTATATAAATAACAAATACCATGAACTAATTTATAACAACAAAAGAACACATTATTTGCATGATGACGTCAGCTGAGGCCCCACCATGTATCAATTTATTCTGTTATAAAAATAAAAGCAACGGTGTAGATTTCTCTGCAGGATATTCCTGAAAAGAATCGTACGACCCTGTTAAATTTTTCGACTTTTTTTTTTTTTTTGGTCCCTGATGGATGGGCCAAAAATCAGCCACCAGCAGACGTTTCGGTAGTTGTAAAAGTTAAAAATATTTGTCAGTTGTTACCTTACTGCCGCGGTTTTCACACGATACAGTAAACTAACACAGTAACTAATAATGGAATAGAAACGTCACCGTATTGTTCTGATCTCCGATTTCTGATGTAAACATGCATGTCCGGCTCCTCTTTTCCACTTTTGTCATTCGGTATAACAGCATGCGCATTTCTAGGCTTTTTAAAATTATTTTTTATTTATTATTGAATGAATTTTGATTAAAAAAGTAAAAAAGATTTGGGGTTTATGTAGAGGGAAAAAAGAAGGGGGGGAGGGGGGGTGGGGGGGAGGAACGGCTGAGGCAACTAGGTTAGTCACTAGAGTAACTTGCATTCGCATGGGGAGAACCATTTATAAACTTTGTTAAATTAACAATACTAATCCTCAATTTGCATCGGATCCCTTATGAGTAAGGATTATTTTTATTTGTTAACAATTCAATCCCTTATTAAATTTGAAAAAAATAATATGCCCATATTAAATTATGATTCATTTTGATTCAAATAAAGTCACGTTCATTTCGTAAAATCATTGAATTTTAGTGTAACATACGATTTAAATATAAAATATATATAAGAATAATAGTAATTCTCTTAACATATATCTATATATATTGCTAAGTTAGATTTGTTATAACTTATATCTTAACTAAAACGATGTAAAAATCACACAATGACTCACCTGACACAATTCTCGTGTTACTTATTTTTATATATTTTAATTGGGTTGTAAGTTACAAAAAATATATTTTTATGTTTGTTATGAGTGTGTATATATATGTATGTATATACTCTTGACAAACATAAAATTATAAATTTTAATACACTAATAAATAAATAAAAATATAATTTTTAATGTATTAAAATCTATATATTTTTACATTTTAATAACATTCTTCACTTTATTAAAGTAAGAATGTTCTCATTAGATAATGAAAAGGACTCTCTCTTTCTATAAATATGCATAGTAATTGGTAGAGTAAAGATAGTTTGATGAAACTTTTTTTTTTGTTTTAATCAACCAAGCAATAAGAATCTCCACCAAAATAGAATTGTCCTTTTGTTGCAAAAATACTATTAGGTCATGTTTGGTTTGTAGAAAAAGGAGGAGAGGAAAAGAGTGGAATGGAGAGGAAGAGAGAAGAAATGAATGGAGAAAAGTAGTGAAATTAGATTTTGTTGTTGGTTTGATATAAAATTTAACAAGAAAATGAATTATATTTTTTGTCTTTAGACTAATATACAATTTACCTTAAATATTTAATTATTTATATTAGTAATATATATATATATATATATATATATATATATATATATATATATATATATATATATATATATATATATATAATGATGGTACAGTGGCCTGCGGTAAAGCTCCGGCGACTTTCCCGGCTCCTTTCCGGTGAAATCCGGCGGGATTCTGGCACCATCCGGCGGTGTTCCGGTTACATTCCGGCAACATCCCGGCGTGGTTTCCGGCAACGTCCGGGGGTGGCCCTGTGACTTTCCGGCGGTAGTTCGGCGGTGATCCATTTACAATATTAAACCAATAAAATAAAATTGTAAATAATAATTATTAATGACATTAAACAAGTTAAAAAGTTGAAGGGTAATTTTGAAAATTTTAGTTTCTAATATAAGAGGAATTTAAATTCTTTACTACTTGGTGTGGAATTCAAATTCTACATTATAATGGATATTAAATTCTAATAGAAATTAAATTCTTATATATTTTATCAAACCAAACAATAAAAATAAAAAGAGAATTTAAATTACTTTTTTCTCCTACATTCTCTCCTCCCAACCAAACATCACCTTAGAGAATATATAATTCCCAAGGAAGGGACAATTTAACATTTGGAATGTCGTTTTATGAACAACAAGAACAATGAGATTTTGCTTTTCAAAGGCTATGAAAAACTTAAGATATAGACCAGGCTTGATTTTCTCTCTACTGACAGGGAGGACACTTAATTATTTTTTATTTTGATTTTCTCAAGAAATTTTATTTATTTTATTTATTTATGCACAGGTAGGTGATGACTTTGGAATTGGATACACATGAATCATGATAACATGCAAAATAAATCAAAACAATGGACAAGTCAATAGAAAAACTGACCGTAAAATCACCAGTCACATGGATTTTCTTTGTTTATTTTTGACTTATAGGTTCTTGGAGGCTGCAGCTTTTATTATGGTCAATGCCCTATTCTATGATCTAAATTTTGTTGCTTATAAAATATAGAGTAAATATTTTTTTCATATATAGCTTTGAAGATATGAAATTGATTAACCTTGTTTACATTCCATTCTCTAGGCATCATGCTTATTAATTTCGGTATCTCTTGCATTAATTATATATATATATGTGTGTGTGTGTGTTCTCTATAATTTCATACATCTTTTTTTTTTAAACATAAATGAAAATGAATTTTCTTCTCAATCATACGAACAAAAAGTTTTATAAGCTAAATGAATTAACGACTGCACGATTCATATTTACACCCTTCCTAACTTGTTGTCATGCTATTATATTACTTGTGTAAATAGAACAATTTTTAAATTAGGCTCTAATTTTAAATTATTTATGATTTGTACAATTTTCTAAACCCTAATTTTAAATTTTTTTTTCCCTTTTTTGGGGAAATACAAGTTTCAACAAAAGTAAAGGGTGTTGATGGCAATTCTTCATGTATGATGAAAATTGCAGTAGTTTTCTTTTGAGAAAGTCAAAAGAAACGAAACTTTTTTCCATCAAATGTAAGAGACAAAAGGCAAGCTTTAAGTCATGAAAATGGGGACATAAAATAAAAGCAAGAAAATGTAAAAAGCAAATGGCACGATATGGGTCATCATCCTGTTCTTGTCAGCAAAGCTGCTGATGCAATCTGGGCCCTCCATGTTTGTCCCACTCGAGTTCATCAATTTTGGATAAATTTTCAAGAAATCAGATTCCTTTTCAAAATGGGAAGAATCTTCATTCAATTTTCTTTGTAATGTGAAATGTGGGAAAGTATTTGCTAACAAGCATTCAAATTAGGGCCAGTGAAGCAAAAGATTTGTCTGGCCAAAAGATCAATCAACTCAAAAGTTGTCTTGTATCATTTAGACAGTACCATTTATTTTTTTTTAATCAAAACAGATAAAAAAAAAAGCAAATAATTTTTTAGTTCTTTGGGCTAATATCAGAGCAATAGTACCACAAGTGAAAGAAAGGTGGCATGAATTTTTCCACTCTTGCAATATTGGTAACTTTATTTAAAAATTATATTTATGAAGGTTCTAATTTTTCCTTTCTTAGATAAAAAAATATAGTGGATGGTGTGTTCAAAATATTGTTTTTAGAAAATCAAAATCGAAAATATATACCCTGATTGTGTTTTCTAAAGTTAAGAAGAGTCTTACAAAAAGATAGAGGCTTCTTTCGATATTATGTGTTTAATTTGTTAAGCTACAACTATTGCAAAATAAATAGTGTAACTATTTAAAAATTTAATGATAGTTAAAAAGTATGAATTCTACATAGCAATTTTGATTAAAATAGTTAAAGTAACATAGGTTTTCAATCAAAGAAATAGGAATTAAAATTACTTCAATTAATCTTCAAACTATAGTTGTAAATATTTATTAGGTCCTTTGAAGTAACAATTTAAAAGGTACAACTGTTAGACAACAATACTAAGGGTCCGTTTGGGATTGTTTTTAAGAGGTTTAAAAGTGATTTTAAAAATTTAAAAGTTAGTTTTAGTGTTTGGTAAAAAAAAATCAAAATTACTTCTGTCAAAATCAGCCCCTCCTACAACTGATTTTGAAAAGCAGTGAAGGAGTAGCTTTTAGATTCTGATTTTGATAATCAATTTTATCATTTAATACAATTCTATAAATATCCTTAAAATTATTACTTAAACTCAAAATTATCTTTATTCAAATTGGAAACAAAATAAATATTTTAATAAATTTGTATTAGAATTCATCAATATAAATTTATTACTATTAATTTGTTGGTCGAATTATTAATAAATTTGCTTCACTATATTATTAATTTAATTATCATTGATTTAAGATAAAAAATAAAAAATAAAATCAATATATTATAAATTTTATTTTTAATAAAAATTATTATAATACACAATTAAAAATATTATATGTACATGTTTTTATATGTATAAATAAATTTTATCTTATATTATGTATATTTTAGTCATTTATTTTCTCTTAACAGTTTAACAGTAAAATTTACCAAACGTCCATAATTGCTTTCAAAACTCACAGTACTTCTTAAAACAAAATTTACCAAACATTTAACTGATTCTCTTCACAGCTGATTATTTCTACAGCACAGTTAACAGCAATTATTTTAAAAGCTACAGCATTCCCAAACTGGCCCTAAATGAAGCGTGACAAATTTAAGACTATTTTATGTTCTGATTATAAAATTTTCTATGAAAATTTGAAGGCTACGAATTTTTTTTTTTTTTTGAGATAACTGATTGTGTTTTATATGTATTGGTGCTGTTAATTATTGCAATTGATATCAACATTGAAAATTATTAATGTGCCACACACTGTGTTCATTAATGGTCCACGTCATTGCAAGTAGCTGAAAAGAATGGTCCGTGTCATCGCTACTGTCTGGCCTGGGAGTTGTGATTAGGGATTCAACTGCAATTGCATAGCCACTCGGTAAAGTGGCTAGGGCTGCTGCCCTCTAATTTGGAGGGCAGCAGTGCGAATCCCTATAAATGTATTATAGATATTTTTATTTTTTAATTAAATTTAAATAAAGATAGTGTTATTTTTTATTTAAGTGTAAGGAGTAGATATTTTTTTAATATTTGTGAGAGTTAAAATATGAGCAACATTTTATTAGTATTGATGTAAGTTGGTCCCAATAATAATTTGATTTGTAAATATCAATATAATCTCATATAATATGAATTATAATTTAAGTAATAATCTTATGTAATAAAAAAAAAACAAAAAAAACTGCAATTGTCATGGCTGCTGCTATCACGATGGAGAAGCTGCAAAAATTTCAGATAAAAAAATTACTATAATTTTAAATTATTTTGAAATTATTATTTGGTTATACTCATTTCCAATAGAAATAGTATATGTATTCACTTTGTTGAATGAATAGAATTTTTTTTTAAATTATTATTTGATTGTACTCAATTTCAACAGAAATCATAAATATATTCACTTTGTTAAATGAATGAATGGAAGTTATATTTTCTTTTTTAAAAAAATTGAAAAGATTGGATTCATATAACCCTGATTTGCAAATATATATAACTGTTCTGCTTAATGATGAAGAGATTGATGCTTGAAATGTCTACTCAATTGAAGATTTAGGCCATTTCATTGTCAGCCTTCATATCTTATCTAAAAAGTATGAAACAACCAAATCAGCAACTTGTGTGGTTAGTGGTGTGTTTAGGTTAATACTTTATTATATCATGACAATAATGACCCATTTTTCTTCTCCTATCTTTTCAATAATTATTTAGCTATTAAACAAAAAGAATGAAAAATGATTATATTATGAGAACACAGGAATTGAAAAGATTGGGTTAGTCATACCAATCAATTCAGAAAATTTTAACCGAATTACGAACCGAGCCATAACATTAAATTCATTTTTTTGTATTGGCCAACTAAAAATCTAAATCAACTGAGGCTCAAATTTGTTTGATAACTTCTTTTTTTTTAACCAACTAATTTTTTTTTTTCTGCAAAGGAAAGGATCAAATAATGAAATTAAAAATAAATCAAATGGTCCCATAAATTTTGAGCATTTCTTCCACCAACCACGACAAAAACATGGCTGTGCTGTAAGTGTCGCAGCCTCCCTCATCATATATTGAACAAAATCTAATATTACCAAATACCAAAAACGACATCAAACTTTGTACACCAAACGACAATGATTTCTTCTTTTTTTTTTGGTTATAAAAAAAGAAGAAAAGAAAAGAAAGATTACATACACATTAATTGATTATCTTATGTAATTGTCCAACAAAGATTATGTAATGCATAGAACAGCCAAAAATTGACAGAGTTTAAAGGATGATTATTAAAGCCTTAAATCGGCTGGCAAAAGCATGCATGGAGATATATCTTTAATGTATTTAGAGTCTCGATGCAGATGCAACTACTACTTCTTTGGTGGCTGCGTTGTATCTATTATTTTATTTCATGCTTAGCACATCATTACATTACATAAAGAGATAGGATAACATAAATATATATAATCTTCTTCTTGTCAACATTTGTCACCTTAAGCTTATAAAATTGTAAGTTGTTTAATTTTCTACATGATAGCCGTTGTTATTGAAAATTTGAGTTCTCGAAGATAAAAGAAAAGTGCACAGTCGGCACACCTCAGTGTGATGATGGCTGCAGGATACCCAAAAAAAAAAATTATAATTCATGTTCTTTGGGTAAATTACATGTTAATTGCATGATTTAATTGACATTGTCAATTCATTAAATAAACCTTTTGTCAACGACTCTTCGGACGTCCCGTCAGAAACCGCAGTTGAAGTTTTAATTATGGATTCGATAATAATAACAATTTTTTTTAAAAAAAAAAATGGAGGTGGATGCTTTTTTTCTTATTTTTGTCTGTAGGGTCGACACTTGACAGGAATGGTTATAGATTCATGAAGCTCCACAGTGAGCAAAGTTTATCCGAAAAAACAGGAATCTCTAATCTCAAACTTTAAATTTTCAACTAATAAAGTGTTGGTTCTATTGATAATGAAATTTTTTTAAATAATTTAATTGAGTTTACTTTCTAGTTCGAATTGTAGGAAAATTATTTTTATTAAGAGAACATATATTTCTCAATTTGAATAAAAAATTTTAATTTAAATTATAATACAAACTTAAAAATACCTTCTATAATTAAGATCCTCCTCAAAATACCTCGCCACCAAAACCAAAAAATAAAACTCCAAATCTTCAAAATCCCATTAGTTGAAAATGTGAGTTGATTTCTCTACCATTTAATTAAAGCGGCTCGGGCATTAATTAAAGTAGGCTTATAGATCATACTTTTGGATTACACTTGCCTGCGCGTGTATGCGCATGTACACATACTTCAGTATATGTATATGTACGCATACATTTCCATCAGAACTAAACTCTTCATCATATTGAAAAAGAATCCCTGAAGAGTGCGAATGAAAACCCACAACCATTATTGGAATATCATCCACTACAAATTGAAAAAAGATAAGAGTTAGTATTGTTTTTTTTAAAAAAAAAAATTAATAACAAGAATATTATTGTAAGGATATTATTAAAAAAAATAAAAAAATAAGGATACGATTGTAACATATTTAACAATAGTAATATCTTGAGATATATTTCAAAATAATACTTAAATTAAAATATAGAAATTAAATAAATATTTTTAAAAAATCAACAGTTGAAATGGACAGGTGTCCACCACCCAAATTGAAAGGTAATTGATTGGCTAAATGAAATTTAATTAACCACCAAACAATTTCGTAATCACATAGCCACAATCTCAAATTGGTTAAGGACTTCAGGAATTTTAGTAGCTTGATTGATGTTTACACGAAACGAACCAAAATCTCAACAATTACTCAAATACATATTCCCCATAAAAATAGCAATCAAAATTTATAAATTCAAACCATAGCTTTCATGAGAATATAAGATGCGGTAGGAAGTTTAAAGGGGCCAAGCAAACTACTCATTCTTCTTGATAAAGATCTTCCTTGAATCAAATCAATCTCCTTTTGTTGTGTCATTTTCGTTCTTTGTCACCATATCAAAAACCCTAATTTTCAAGAATAAACTAGTATCTCACAAAGAAAGAAAAAAAAAATTTTGAGTGTGACAAAACAATGCAGAAGATGACCCTACGGAACTGGAAATTCTTGTGACACAAATGTATGGCTATTAGAGGACAAGGAGTTGAGTTGGGTTAGAAGAACATGTGTATATACGTATGTGTGTGTCTATATACTGTGTCCTAAAAAGTGAGGGTGGTGTGGATGTAAATTAACTCTTAAGATTAACGAAGTATTTAATATATTAACAAAAATTTTAATATGTTAATAGGAAATGTTAAGTATTTTAATATTTGAATCACAATTTGAATCTCAATTAATATGGCATTCATCTTTTAGATAATTAACATATAATAATGATACCTAAGTGTCATATAATGTGTAATTAAAGTATATAATTCTATTATTTTTTGTGATTAAGTTTTAAGTGAGACAGATGTATCATATTATTCATATATAATCATTAAATAAAATCATAAAAAATATACATTTATTTTGAGGTCAAACAATAATAACACAAATATAATGACGATGAAAAGTAGTCTAAAAATGGTATCAAATTACATTTTCAAATCAATGGAAAAATAAAAAGAAATCGGATGGGCTACCCATCGGGCATCAAGCAAAACCCGAACCCGGGACCCATATTACCCAATGATACCTAAGTTGGCACAGGTGCTCGGATCCCTATCATTATTGTACATCAATATTGAGTCATGACACATAATTAATTTTTAGTCATTTATCGAATAACAATTAAGTCCAAATCATTAATTTTATGATGTAACAATTTGTAGAACGTGGCAATCTTTGGGAGAATCAAATGCAAAATGCTTACAAGAACTAGAAAATTTTGATGTTTCGTTTTGTTGGGGTCGTCATCAACTGTCCAGTCCGAAAACCAAATGAATCCGCAAATTTACTGGGCTTGACGAGGACCCAATTGACCCAAATCCTTCTTCAGTTCCGCTCGGAAGATCTGGGCTTGTTAAAGAGGGCTTGCATCCAAATCACTTCTGTTGAAAGCTTATTTTCCAATTTCTTTTTTCATAAATATAAAGCGTTAAATTGAAACACAAGTATAAAACGGTTAGTTTACTATAAATTGTTAAATATTCTAAAGCGGCTAACGTTTCTCGGAAATTTAATACAAACTAGTAAATAGAACCGCACTTCATGCGGTTTTAAAAAAAGAATTTAATAATATTTTTTTATTACTTTACACTTGATAAAACTGATAAAAAATATGAATTGATTTTTTTTTAAGATGGCGCAGCCTATAAAACTAATGTTATTTATGAAAGTTAATTTTTTTGTTAACTTTAAAAATATATATTAATGTGTATAGTTAAGTGTACACAACCTTTTCATTAATAAAAATTATGTTCACACTAATCAATTCTCCATTCTTCTTGGTATTAACAGACTCCTACATTTTACAAAACCTAATCCTTATCATCCAACTATCTTTATCATTTTTTAACTCATGAAGCAAAGAATACTCCATGAAGTACACAATACAAAAAATTTAAATAAGTCCAAAAATAAAAACACAAGAACATTTCTAAAGAGGATGTTGGTTAAATAATAGAAAAAAAAATTCAAACATAACAAATCTTAAATACTTAATATTTATATAGTTTGAAGAAGTCAAAAGACACTAAATAAAATGTTGCATAATTAAATATGAAATTATGACATTAAAATTAGGTCCTAGTGGTATTGGTGAGGGAAGATGAAATAACATTTCTTCCTATATTAATTAGTTGATGTATTTTAAACCACTAAAGTTTAGTTGTTGGCTTAATAAAATAAATGAATGTTTCAAAACTATAATTAATTTATTATTAATGGTTACATATTGTTGAATTTAAATAGAAAGAAGAAGAGACATGTAATCTTTTATAATATACTAATTAATTTCTATTTTTAATATTTTGTAATGTAATT